>QLTV01003461.1:3319565-3368002 GCA_003457575.1 Thermophis baileyi | reverse complement strand
TAATAATAATAATAATAATAATAATAATAATAATAATAATACAGATCGTCATTTGGAACACAACACGCCAGATATCAGAGTTGTCGAAAACTGAAGCGTACAATTTATTGCTATCGCTGTACCAGGAGACGCCAGAGTCGAAGAAAAAGAACTGGAAAAAAATCACGAAATATCGCGACCTGGCCATCGAAACTACGCGATTATGGATGAAACATGTGACAGTGATACCGATTGTCATCGGGGCCCTTGGAACCATGTCCAAGAATTTTACAAAATACATCAATAAATTGCAGCTTCCTGCAATACCACCAGCGAAACTGCAAAAACTGCGCTACTCGGAACATCAGACATCTTAAGAAGGTACTTGGTTGATACCTACCGTGTTTCCCCGAAAATAAGACAGGGTCTTATTTTCTTTTGACCCCCGAAATAAACGCTTGGCCTTATTTTCAGGGGTCTTTTTTTTAAGGTGCAGGAGGCGGCAAGTGCGATCACCTCACGGCTGCTCGGCCCCTTAACCTCGGCCCGCGGATCAGCTGATCCAGCGAGGGCTGGAAGTTCTGTCTCTTCGGGTGCCTGGAGATATTTCCAGCGCACTCTTGCTAGCCCCAGCTCTGCCCACAGCGCTAGGCAACCTTGCAGCCGAGGGCCCCTCTGTTCCGCAGCTCACCTTGTGGCTACGGAGCAAGCGGCGACCACGGCTTGCACTCCGCGGGTGTTGCTTAGGCTCCTGCTACAATGAAGCAGAAAGCCATGCGGCCTGTCGGAATCGCCCCCCCCTCTACCCGGCTGCTGCTGCTTGAGAAAAGGACAGGTGATTGTGGGAAGCGCCTGCTTACGGCAGAAGCAAAGCACAGCCTGTCCCTTTCAAGCGATCAAATGTCTGTGTGTGTGAGAGAGAGAGGAGAGACAGAGAGAGAGAGAGAAAGAGAAATGATGGAGGGGAGTAATAAGAATTTCAGGCAACACTGTTTGAAAGAGTTTCCTCTCTGCCGTTTCTCTTTCTCTCTCTCTGTCACACACACACACACACACTTGATGAAAATGGCGGAGGGCAGGTAACCGGGTAAGGAGACTGACCCTTCCCCGCCTCCAGCTCGGTGCCTGCTCAGGGTGGTGGCCCAAGGCCCGGCCTCTGCGTGGGCGACCCCCGCACGGCCAATGTGAGGGTGTCCTTATTGGAGCCGTCGATCCAAAAATCCGGGCTGGCGGAACCAGTAGCGGCAGGGGTGGTGACCCGGCCCGGGGTAGGGGCAGGGAGAGGGGCAGAGGAAGAGGCGAGAGTGCCAGTGGCGCTGGGAGTGATGGAGGCAGGGGGAGGCGACGAAGATGAGGAGGCCATGGTGACTTTGAGCATGCTGCGGTGGAGGTTCAAGCGGTGGTGTTGGGGTCCGCCGGGACTTGCTGGCTGTTCAGAAGCTGCGAGGAAATGAGAGGACAAAGTGGCCAGCGGCGGCTTCTCCGCTCCCATCCCCGCCTCCGGCTCTCGAGCTGACGAGCGAAGCGGGAGGGGGAGGAAACTGTCACGGGCTGCCTGAGGAAGCCGAGCTGACAGCCAAACTTCTAGCTGGGCGCAGTGGCAGAAGCAGCCGGCGAGCACCTCTCGGGCTGCAGGGGAGAGCGCGCTCTCGGTCGGATGCGCACGCCCGGGCACGCGCTTGTCTCTTCCAAACGTGCCCTGAGCACACAGGCAGGTACTCTACAGGGTGGAATGGGATGGGGGGCGAGCCGAGGAGTCACCCACTAAGGGAAGGCGCGGAGAAATCACCTCCAAAGCCAGGAATGGTCGTGATCAAGCCCAGAGAGCAGAAAGACTCCAGAAAGCACCTGGCGATGGCAAGTTCCTATCGGAGGTGGGAGGGAGTTTTGCTCCCAAACAATCGTGTGTCAAAGGATTGGACTCTGAAATACCAAACTCCTGGAATGGCTACAAAACTCTTAGGGCACAAAGACTGGAGGTAAGAGAAATAAGATAGCAATGTATCATGAGTTTTTCCTCCTGTTATTCCTCTTTGAGTAAAGGAACAAATTGAGCTTCAAAGATCAAGAAGACAATACCGGTAGAACAAAAACCCAAATGGTCTTGCCTTTATAAGAGGCTGTAAAAGAGGGAAGTTAACACTTTCACAAATTAGGCTCTGCCTCCACTGTTTTTCTTCTCAGAGTTACAGCAACTGCCTAGATCCCAACGGAGAACAAACACCAGCCCGATCACCTTTCAAAACAGAAGGGAAAAGAATGTGCTTGATCACATTTGGCAATAGGAGGAAGAAAACTTGCCAGTCCTTTCAAATCCAAAACCCAGCCTGCACCTCTGGGAAGGAAGAAGGCCCGGATCAGGCAGAGGAGCCTTCTTTGAGCATCCCCAGATTTCCCCCCCCCCAATGGTAAAGCGAGACTCATGCCGTGCCCCTCCCCACTCCCCCGGGTGCTTGCTTCACCCACTCCATGCGATCAAAGAAACTGTAATGGGCAGCAACCGAGATGAAGAGGCGCAAAGGGGGAGGGGGACAGCGAAAACAGCCCCCCCCAAAAGCTCTTTACAAACTCTCTTGCGCTGTCAATCCGGGAAAATGGGGTGGGCAGGGTGTGTGTGTCCCCCAAAGTGCTGAGTCACGGCCTTTCTCCAGACGGACGGGCGTCGACGGCGAGAGGTCACTTGCAAGCCTGCCCCGCTGGACTTGCTGCCATGTTTGGCTTCCATTGGGCTTCCCATTACTGCCTCAAAAGGGGATGATCCAGCACTGAGAGAAGACCCGAGGCTGGTGTTGGGAAGGTGCAGGAAAAGTGGGCAGGGGTCCGACCCCACCTTCCCCTGCTCTTAGACCGGGGGGCAGGCAATGTCTCTTTTTTGCCTTTTGCCCCAAACAGCTTCTCCGCCCACCTTGCCTCCAACTGAGCAGTGCTGGGCAGCGGCAGCTCCTTGAATCGGACGAGGATCGTGTCCCCGTCCCCCCACTCCCCCGGTTAACTCTAAGCCTTTTACCAACCTGCCTGCGCCGATCCGGCCCGGGCACACATGGAAGCTTGCAAAGCGCAGCCTTTCTGCAGCTGCTCGGCACGCGTCGGAGCCGGGAAGCGGCGGCAGCTGCTGCAGCAGCGATGGCTTTTGGTCCAGAGCGCAGGACCAGTTGTGGCCGCCGCGCTCGGTTCTGGGAGGGAAGAGCCAAGCAGGATCCCAAAACCTGAGCAGGCATCGAGCTGGATGCGGGGGAGGGTCAGTCTCCTTACTCGGTTGCCTGCCCTCCGTAGTAGTAGTAGTAGTAGTAGTAGTAGTAGTAGTAGTAGTCATGGGAACATAAAGTGGAAAAAATGTTGAAAATAAGAAGGTGAAGATCTTGTGGGACTTGTCGGATCATCATTTGGAACACAACACGGCAGATATCACATTCATCAAAAACCGAAGTGTACAATTTATTGCTATTGCTGTACCAGGAGACGCCAGAGTCGAAGAAAAAGAACTGGAAAAAATCACGAAATATCGCGACCTGGCCATTGAAACTACGCGATTATGGATGAAACATGTGACAGTGATACCCATTGTCATCGGGGCACTTGGCACCATGTCCAAGAATTTTACAAAGTACAACAAGAAATTGCAGCTTCCTGCAATAACACTAGTGGAACTGCAAAAGACTGCGCTACTCGGAACAACATACATTTTAAGAAGATGTTGGCAGCAACCTGTATCAACCATCAGAGCCAGTCAATGACATTTGTGATACATTTTTAAATATTCAGTTGACTGAGTTTCATGTTTAATGAATAAAAGATAATAATAATAGTAATAATAATAATAATATATAATAATATATAATATACCATAATACTGTAATAATACCGTAATAATAAATAATTTGACTTAAATTTCAAAGCTTGAATTTTTCCACTCTTTCCTTCAGAAGGTTAAAAAAAAATGCAGCTATCAAATAGCAAGCAGAAAGGAGAAAAGAGCAACATAGAGTCAGTAAGATAAAACCTTGGTTACCTATAATTGGAGACCCAGATTAGTATAGTGGTTAATAGCACTTAGCAATAGCACTTACTTATATACTGTTTCACAGTGCTTTACAGGCCTCTTTAAGCAGTTTAGAGAGTCAGCATATTGCCCCCAACAATCTGGGTCCTCATTTTACCCACCTCGGAAGGATGGAAGGCTGAGTCAACCTTGAGTCTGGTGAGATTCGAACTGCCAAATTGCTGGCCGCCAGCAGTCAGCAAAAGTAGCCTGCAGTACTGCATTCTAACCACTGCGCCACCACAGTTAAGACATCAGGCTACAAACCAGAAGACCTGGATTCTAGTCCTGTCCAAGACACAAAGCCAGTTGGGTAACCTTGGGCTAATCATTCTTTCTCAGCCCTTAGGAAGCAGGCAATGACAAAAAAATTGTCAAGAAAACTGCAGGCAGTGTCCCATAATTGGACACAATTGAAGAGAAGGGAAAACCCTATAACTGACCTTAGAATATTTAATTGACAAAATACATTAAGAGTCAACATTTTGGTACATGTATCTTGTTTAAATAGGAATTTCTATCCACCATATATCATTTTGGACTGCTGAAACCATCATTACATGCTAACGTACCTGTAGTAATTACGAACACTCTCCAGGCTAGGTATGTTGAATGTATCTGCAATGAAAATGGCAAACATTTCAATCCAATTTCAAGATAAAGCTAGGAATAAAAAAGGTAGTCTAAGTTTTTAAAAAATCATTGCAGTATGAACTTGAAAGAGAAGGAGGATGGCTAGGGAGGAAAGCAAGATTTATTGCACAAGCCAAAGTCTGAGATGCTTTTTGGGAAAACTAAAGTTATATTATTTAAGGAAATTTACAACAGAATGGGCAAAATAAAATTACCACAAAAGCTAAATATATAAACAATATTCTCTTACTTTAAAATATATATACTGTATATTTTTACTTTGCAGACAAAGTGATTCCAGACATTTTTAAAAAATATGTTATGGTATATAAATGATTTAAATAATTTATATAATATCAAAATATTAAACATGGTTACATGAGGGGTTATGACAGTCTAGCTTTTCCTATTGATAAATATAAAATTAGAATTACATGCCTAAAGTCTTGTTTCTGTCTTACCATGATTTCCTTTTATATCTATCCATTTTGTTTTTTCCATGACCTTAGATCTTTTTAGGATTGTCTGGTAAGTTTGCCACTCCACCTCAAACTGATCAGACCCAAGTCCATCCTTTGTTTTGGCATCAGTCAAGTCACCTGTATAGTGAATAGAGAAGAGCTCCATGTTCTGACCTAGGCTTCACCAAATCACAAAACAGATTCCTTGTCCCGAAAAAAAAACCTTTTTATTTGGCTAATGTGAATTCCTAGCATTCACATACAGCAAAGTCCAGGCAATCAGTCTTTCAAGGGTGAATTGCAACAACATATTTTATCAGTCCTTGGATAGTTGCCAGGCAGATAGCTTCCAGGCGCAAAGCTGTACAATGAAATACTTGGCATGGAGTCTCTGTGAGACAAGATCTCAGATAAGCAAATCTTCACACTAATAAACGAACTAATTGTCTCCTGCAAACACCACTCCCCTTTTGCTCCTATTTATTCCCTATGGGAGGGGCCATTCAGCGTCCCCTTGTGCCTTTACTCCCAAGTCGACCCTTGTTCCTTAATTGTTCCCTTCTCCTGACAACTCTGCGCATGCGCACATCGGGAACAGGGTCCAGCTGTTCTTCTGCCCCACTTATCTCTGACTCCAAAGGTAGCTGATAAATATCGGACGGCCCTGGCCCCATCTCTGCCTCTGACACAGAGCACTCATCAGAGCCTTCCCCAGACTCCAGGACTCGCCCATGTCTCCCCCTCTTCACTGTCCGAGTCTGCCGCCAGCTCTGCTGGCCGCTGGCGGGCCACAACACTCCAGAACCCAACGAACAATAGAAGAATGCAGAATAAACCAAATGCCACTGACAAGCTATTTAGAAATTAGGTTTGACACCTACTGCAGCGTATTACCACATTATGACTGTATGTTTCCTTTGAACTTATAGAAAATGTCAGTATCTGCGCTCTACATGTTTTTACGTAGGGTTCATATTCTACACCAGATCTGGGCATTTTACCACCCGCAGGCCACATCTGGCCCTTTAGCTGTCCCTGTCTGGCCCATGACGGTGATAGGGGCAGTGGGGATGGTGGTGGCACCCCTACACAACAATTCCAGTTTCTTCTGTGGCCTCTTTGGAAAATTAATTGCTTACCTCTGCTCTACAGCGTATCAGAATTTGCAAAATCTTGCTTTGAGCAGACCACCTGGCTCTTCTCTCAATAAACATAATAAATCATAATTACATAAACCCTTTCATTAGGAAATTGTCTGAACCAGGGAATCTGGTTCAGAGCAAGATTTCTGAAGAACAAGGCAGAGAAGACAGCTTAGCTTGTTAATCAGTTCCTATCCTAAAGTTGACTCTGAATAAAGTCTTTTAATTTTAAATTCTATTAACCATATAGGAGTGAGGCACAGTGCCATACTGCACTAGTCTAAATAAACTGAATATTTACTTTTGTCTGTAAGAGAAAGCAAATATGCAATTGCAAAAAGTGGCAGAAAGAGAAGAGGAACTGTTTCTGGTATTTCAAGTTTTTGGGTATTCCCTCTAATGCTCAGAACTTATATAATAATCTTTTCAGTGGCACAGCTTGTTTTTTTAATTTTAAAGGCGGTCCTACCAAACAAGTAACCAGCACTGGAGCATATTCCCCGAAGAATTAGGGTGTAATATAAAAATGAAACAAAAAGAAATAACTCACCTGTCACTAACGTAAGAGCAGGTTGGATTATGGGAATTGTTTCCTTACAGAATTTCTCAAAATCAGAAGCTCGACTGGGACTCAGAAACTTACTGATATGCAGATCTGACACCTACAATAACAATAATAGACTGACATTAAAAAAAGAAATAAGGCTATCTAATAACTCTTTACAAAAGCAGTTGTGTACCAGATAGGTATACAAAAAAAAAGTGTTAACTGAAAAAAAAATCTTGATTCTAAACAATAATAGTTTTAATTTCACAACTTCCCCAACCTTTTGGACGTCAGGGACCACCAAGATCATAATTTTAAATCCTGCGGACCACCAAATTCATAAGTTTAAATCCCATGGACCCTAATTCATAATTTTAAGTCCCGCAGACCACTAATATGAATTTTTAAAAGAAGATAAATACATTTGTAAAATAATGATCAGAGAGCTTCCATTTTATTAATATGAAATGCACTTATTTAATAAAACAAAATTATAAATGCTTATTTAATTATAACAAAATCTTTAAAGGTTGTTTTAATTGTAACAAAATTATTAAAGTTAGTGTAATTATTACAAAATAATTGAAGCTTATTTGACGGTGGCTTGCTGATGTTGTTAGGAAAGTCAGTCCCATATTCCAGAGCTGTAGCTGTAGTCCCTTCCCTTCCCTTCCCTCCCCTCCCCCCCCTTCCCTCCCCCCCCAAAAGGCATCAGGGGCAGTTTTTCTCTCTCTTTTTTTTTTTAATTAGGCCAAGTGTGATTATTAAGACTATCACACCAAGAGACGGGGATTTGTCTCAAGCACAGAACCTCTCAGTGTGCATGCAAGGGAACGGAGTAATCATAATCATAATATCAGTAAGAGGAGGTGGTAGAGACGAGAAGGATAATAATAATTAGGTGCCTATTTTTCTTTCGTCATCTGTCTCTTTCTCTCTTCCTTTTCTTCATCATCTTCTCCTTTCTTTCTTTCCTTCTTTCCTCCCACTCATCCTCTTTTCCTTCCTTTCTCCTCTCATTTCTTCTCTTTCTCTCTTTCTTTCTTTTTCTCTTCTTTCTTTCTTTCTTTCTCTTTCTTTCTCTTTCTTTCTTTCTTTCTTTCTTTCTTTCTTTCTTTCTTTCTTTCTTTCCTTCCTTCCTTCCTTTCTTTCTTTCTTCCTCCCTTCCCTTCCCTTCCCTTCCTTTCCCCTCCTTTCCCCTCCTTTCCTTCCCTTCCTCGGGGCGCGCACCTACGGAGCTCCGCCAGCCTCAGGCTCCGGGGCTGGCAGATGCCTTGGCGGGGAGGGAGACAGTGGCGCTGCCTGGATAACCAGCGAGCGGATGGTCGTGCCGGGTGGTTTCCGAGCCTTGCCAGGAAGGTAAGCCGAGTGCTGGCCGGGCCCATGTGTGCTCCCGCCCGCCCCTCACTCCAGCCGTCTCACGGGAAGTGGTGGCGGGTGGAGCTGGGCAGGGTGGATCTGCCAGTGCAGCGCCCGGCGAAGAAGGCCGGGTGGGGGACGCGGCCGATTGTCTCATTCATGCCGTGGGGCAGATGGGTTGGAACTTCACATCGCGAAGCCCGCAGCCAAGTTGGACAGAGACGCCGGCTTGCAGCGAAGCCCACCACCACGAGGCCCATCCTCACAATAGGCTGTGCTGCCCTGGCCCCGCTCAACCGCGCTTCTTTGCTGCGTACCGGCGCCCAGCAAAGAAGCGCGGTTGAGCGGGGCCAGGGCGTTAGCGCGGGAACGGCGAGGGGTTCAGGGCAGGTGGCAGTTCGTTTTCATGCATGGAGGGCAGGTGAGGGAAGGGCAGGGGGTCCCCCGCCCCGGCGCACCTTCTGCGCGCAACCTGCTGCTGCTGAGTAGTCTCGTTCATGCCACCCGCTTCGTTTGTGGGGCGGATGGGCTGGAACTTCCACGCTTCTTTGCTGGGCGCCGGCCGGGCTCCTCGAGAGACAAGAGTTTGCATGGGGCTGAGAAAACTCTCGTCTCTCGAGGAGCCCGGCCGAAGTGCTTCTCTCAGCTGTAGTGCGGCACCAGCATTTGAAGTGGCGCGGGAAACTTCGGCCGGGCTCCTCGAGAGATGAGAGTTTGCTCGGCCCCATGCAAATTCTTGAGGAGCCCGGCCAAAGTTTCCCGTGCCGCTTCAAATGCTGGTGCCGCACTACAGCTGAGAGAAGCACTTCAGGTGGGCTCCTTGAGAGACAAGAGTTTGCAGGGGGCTGATCTAGCAGGCATTTTCTCTAGGGCCTCCCACCCGGAGGCCTCGCAGAAGGAGAGATGTAGGGCCGAAAGGCGGCTGAACCTTCCCCCACCCCGCAGCCATTCGGCTGAGCGCAGTGAGTTCTTGGTCTTACCTTCCTGTTCCAGCTCGTGTGGCTTGCACCGCTATACTCAAGGTGAGGTTTGCACTCGGCCTTAAGAGTGGGGGCTGGCGTGTGGGCAGGGTGATGTTGGGCAGTGCAGCCTTGTGTTCCCTTGTGTGCAGGCTGGATTAATTGCTCTCAGCCATATCCAGTCCGGGCTCGGATACCACCCGGCATGCCCATCCGGCCAAGATTTCTCCACGGACCACCAAAATTTTCTCGCGGACCACCGGTTGGTGACCTGTGTTTTAGATGACTCACAGTTTCCCCAACATACAATGACATACATCTTTTCACCTAGTGTATAGCAGAACAGAAGTCAGCAGCTCATTTTACAAGGTTCCCCCCACACCTCAAAAATATGAATGCACAGTATCACCAAACAGGATACAACTTTTCTGACTATGGTTCGTGAACAGCTGATTCAAGTCATCCCAATCCAGCAAATTGGAAAAGTTATTTCCTCTTTATTGATCGGAACTAGTCATTTCCTACTCTTTCATTACTCAATAGTTTTTCTCAGTTTTATTCTCTCCTTTTACCATTTCCCCCCTCTATTCTTCTGAATCTGGGGGGAGAAGAAAACCCGTATCTTGAAACTAGAACGTAATTTTAGTTAGTCATGTATGATTGTCTATCAAAATTACAGTAGCTTCTAACGGGTCCGGGCAATTGAAAAAGAAACCAACGCCGCTGCTTTTACCCGTTGTATCCGGAAAGCCTGGAAAGCTTCCACGCCGCGCCACCCTCAGCCACTTGCCTGAATCACCCAGAAAAGGTTGTTAGCTTCAGCCCCGGGCGCCGGCTCGGAAGCGAAAGAGCGAAATGGGAGCCGGGGTTGTTGTGGCCCCGCAAAACTGTACCGATCCATCAACACTGTCACCGTCACCATCGCGACCGCCAGCAGCCCAGCCAACAATCGCAGCATTTTCGTCCGGCTCTTCCAAATCCACTGCCAGGCGTGAATCAACGGTCCCGGTCTTCCACCTGCAAATGATCACAGCCACCAACTTCCGCCCCCGGCTGCATTTAGCCCGCCCCTCTCAGGTCTCTATTGGAGGACGGAGAATCCCTTCGTGACGTCCGTCCCCCCCCCCACCTCCTCCGCCCAGCAGTGGGATGGCAAATACAGATCTGCTAACTGGATTAAGATCGCCAACCATTTAGGTGGTTCTCTTGTGAAAAATTGTTCCTCACGTTGGGCGTGTGATTTTGACCAGAAAAATAGCAGTTGCCTGAATTGATGGGAAAATATTGAAGACAGCGCCCAGGCAGACAGACAGATTGACTGACCGATTCCTGGATAGTTTTCTTCTAGCTGGAAAACTTTAAACTTTGTGTTGGGTTTGGGATTTGGGATAAAGGAACAAAATATTACTTGGATTTAAACCCTATCTGCCTTAAGGCACTTTTGCAGGATAGGGAACATAATTATTTATTTTGTGAACCTAAGTATTGCTGTTTGTAAACCTCGGATAATTTTAGCAGGTCAGGTAAACCTTATCAGTTACAGAAAGGAAGAAAAAGGAAGAGTGGTGAAAATTCAGAGGGACTAGGCAGTTCAGAATCTGTTGCTTTGGGACTGTGCTTTTGACATTCAATTTCTCACCCTTATTAATAGAATTGTACAAGTGCCAGGCATTGTTTACAGTCATTCTGTTTCTCATGAATTTATAACCTTACTTTTTCCATATTTTTCTTCAGAGAAGAAAAAAAAAGCTTAACTAATATGCATATGCTATTTACTGTAGTTACCTTGAGTCATAGTCTACATTGTACTTATTTTAAAGTTTCATACCCAACCAAAAAGACACTTAAAATTATAAAAGGAACAATAAGAACAAATCAAAATGATAAAAAGTACAGTAATAATCAATCTGCTCTCAAGAAATAAACACCTACGACTGAAGAACTGATAGAATTAAACTGTCTTTAAAAAAAAACTTCTAAAAACCTACAAGATAAAGCATTATGGACCTTTGGAACTAACAAATTTCAAGGTGTGAGGGCCGCTGAACATCATGACTTCAAAATGTAAGGGATTGGTTTGGACACAACTCAACAGCATTTTTTCATGCAGCTGTTGATAAAAATAGGATCACCAATATCGCCAACATCTGATGACAGATATGGCACAAGAAGAAGAAGAAGAAGAAGAGGAGGACCGCTGCAGAGAAAGCTAGTCTCCTTGTCCATGTCCAAACAGAGAAAAACCACTTAACAGGCCTTTCTGGGATCAGTTGTAACTTCTGGATCACCTTCCAAGACTGTCCCACATAAAATGCTTTACAGTAATTCTGCATGAGTTATTGATGCTGTAGTGTCCTGGCCCAAGACAGTATAATTGACTTAGCCAAAGCTGAGCAAATATCCACCAGGCCAGTCTCCATCCACCTTTTAAACAGTAACCATAAGTCTAGGAGGATATCCAGGTTCTACACCAACTCCTTTGCAGGAAGCATTACCTAATTCAGAACTAATAATGGAATCAATATTCCTGAACATTTAGTGATGCACAGCAAGTTAATCTCTGGTGAATTAATTTGATCTTATTTTGAACTGACAGCCTTAAGACATGGTTTATGCTTTCCAATCTCTGGCTTGACCTGTGACATATGAGTGTACAGGTAATCCTCAACTTACAACAGTTCATTTAGTGATTGACGTTTCAATGGCACTGAAAAAGTGACTTATGCCTGTTTTTCACACTTACAATTGAAGCATCCCCACGGTCACCTGATCAAAATTTGGATGCTCGACTTATGACCACAACTGAGCCCAACATTTCTATTGCTAAGTGCAACAGTTGTTAAGTGAGTTTTGCCCCATTTTGCAACTTTTCTTGCCACAGTTGTTAAGTGAATCACTGCAGTTGTTAAGTGCCATAGTTGTAAAGTGAATCAGGCTTCCCCATTGACTATGTGTGTCAGAATGTTGCAAATGTTGATCACATGACCCCAAGACACTGCAAGTGCCATAAATATGAACCAGTTCCCAAGCGGCCAAATTTTGTTCACGTGATCATGGGGATGCTGCAAAGATCATAAATGTGAAAAATGGTCATATGTCAGTTTTTCCAGTGCTGTTGTAACTTCAAACAGTCACTAAATGAATAGTTGTAAATCAAGGACTATCTGGACACTTTCTGTATTTCCCAGTCATTGCAAAAAGTTCAGTAAGATACCATAGCCGAGGGTACTGAAAGCCACCAAGATGGTTCCACTTCCCCAACCATGTCCAAATAAAGGTCATCTACTAGGATGACCAATCATGTTATTGCCCCATGACTGGATATTAATAC
Organism: Thermophis baileyi; assembly: GCA_003457575.1. Lineage (NCBI taxonomy): Eukaryota > Metazoa > Chordata > Lepidosauria > Squamata > Dipsadidae > Thermophis > Thermophis baileyi. The sequence goes on along the minus strand of QLTV01003461.1, from coordinate 3,355,552 downwards.
GCAGGATTCATTTCTTCTAGGGCCGAGTCATACAAGGAAGGTTAAAGAAAGGGGAGACATTATCAAAATCTCCAGGATCCTAGAGGGGCTTCTTCAAGAGCAGGTGCAGAACCATCTCATTTAAAGTATGTGTCATTACTCCCTTACTCAGAGCAACTGTGACAACTTCACTGACCCGGCAAGCCACACCCTGATTAGTTACTCAAAGGAACCAGTAGTGGCTTAGACCCAATAGCATAGGTCTAAGCCACAAGTCAGGTGGCAGAGATCTTGCTGTATAGAGAACCTTTTTCATTTTCTCTAGCAGAAGTTCAAAAGCCTCACTCGGTGTATTATAATTTGTCCAAGTAGCATGTGGCCCTGGATGGCAACTTGCAAAAAAGCCTAATCAATCACCCAGCAAGCCAGTGGATGTTGCTGGGTGTAGTGCTCAACAATTCAGGGCATTGGGTTTATGGCAGCTGCATTAATGTATGGGCTTCCTTCTATAAGAGTTTTTCTAGCACTCTCTTGGATCAGTGTGTTGTCCAAACCTGAAAGTGCTATTTTGGTTTGCACAAACTGGCTTTGAATCCAAGACCTGGCATGAATTAACTCGTTTGTACATTAATTGCAAGTCAACGGAAGAAGACTTTTATGAGTATAAAAGTTTATTTAGCAAACATTCAGTCTACAAGCAAGAACTTCACATCTAAAGGTCCTGCAGCTATTAGATGTGGGGCAGAAGAGAAATGTGGACGTTCAAAAGACCAATACTGGCTAAAGGAAGGTTTGGAAATTCAGTTTTATCTTGCAAACAGATTTATTCTGTGCAGCAAATTTCAAAATCAAACACCACTTCTCACATACAGAAAATATATCAGATCTCTTCCACTTCTGAAGAAATCTGCCACTATAGCAGCAGTTTTTACGTCGGTGGGTGAAGGGGCTTCCCCAGCTGCCTTTGTACACGCTTTGCTCCATGTTTGTTGGAGAAGCAGCTGCCGAGATTTTCCGGTTAGCAAGCGACGCTCGGCTCAGCAAGTGCTCTCTTGAGCATGCGCCAGAAAGCCGAGCATGCGCAATGTTGCAGAGGACCCTCTTCGCTTGGGGTTTGGCGTCGGGCATCGGGTCAGGTCTTCCCGAGCCCTGGTCGTCCCCAGGCCTTCCCACGCAGCTGATTTCCGGTTGGCCTGCGGTAGGACTCAAGCCTGCCGAGTCCCGCTTCTCCTAAGATGGCGGATGAAGGCGACGGCGCGGGAAGGATGGCTGGAACGGGCGGCGCTGCCCCCGTGAACCCTTCGGAGCTGGCTGGGGTGAGATTCCGCTCCCGCCCGAGGGTTCATCCCTTGAGTTTGGGTCGATGGCCGCGGTGACGTGCCTTCCTAAAGGGTCCAAGCAGCAGCTGTGCTAGATAAATGGACCCTAACCCAGAAATGCCCGGGCTCCGATGCTTTTATTAGCCCGCGTCGTTCACACAGTAGGGGCTGCTCCTTACGTCTTGCTAGGAAGGTGGTCTTTCCCTGGTTCCCGCTTCTGTTGCCTGCGGTCACCCCCCAAAAGGCTAATCTCTGGGTTTCTTGTCAAATGGGACTGCACCGTTGCGCACTACACAGCGCCGTACATACATGCTGGGCAAAGCCCACTTAGTTGACGGGCAAAGAGTTAGGATTTTGAGGAGGGTTTTTCTTTTTAACTCCAGGAGAGTTAAAATTACCGGAGTTGGATTCGGACAGATCCACTTTTGCAATAGAAATAGTCTATCCGTACCTCGATAAAGATGCAACAAACATTTTCCGAAGTGTTTTGGCATATGGGCTTTGTTCTCTTAATTCTTAACTTTGTCTCTTTTCTATTTCAATTATTAGTTGTTAGATTTTATCTCTCTACTTTAAAATGTAATAGTTATTTAAAAAAAACAATTTTTAATTGCTTAATGGACAGTGATCATTTATTACAGTGTACAGTGCTCGTTTATTAGCACTGTACACTCAGTAATATGTTTATACTGTATAATAAACCAGTATGGAATGTTTTGCTTCTTGAAGATTATTATCATAAAATAGGGGAGATTTGATGAAGCTAAAAGGCAAATTTATTTTCTGCTGGAGTGGATTGTTGTCTAGGCCATAATATTTAAACATCAAAATATTAGTCTCAGTGCATTCCTCTTGGTATTTATATATATGTATAGTAGTGTTCTTCATCATAAGTGACCCTTATGTGAGCTTCAGTGATATTATTAATCAAACTTTATGGAAATATTTGTTAAAAATAATGTTTAGCAATTTTATATTTCTTTGTTTAGAGGAACTTGTGAAAATAGATTCATAAATAAGAACAAGGACTGGAATGGTAAAAGAAATGACAGGGACAATATAATAGGCATGCAATAGTTCGAAAGTATTAAATGTAATAACTAGGGCTTGAAGTAAAAGCGAAGGTGGGGACATCAGAGAAAATACCTAAAATGGATCAGTCTTTTGAGTAAATCAACAATTTTTAACAATGGATGTTAATCAAGTAAACAGGATTTGCAGGCTCAAAAATGGTTTCACTTTTTGTAATCAAAACAAATTGCATTTCAAAAAATTTCTTTCACTTTGGAAAAATAGCCAAACTTCAGCTGCAGTGAAATAGTGAATGCTGTGTCATGGATTTCAAATGGAGCCCAAAGATACTAGTAACTTAATGGTGCAGCCTGAGAATTTGAGAGATTTTGTGTAAATTATAGAGAACTTGAAAAGTAATTACTGCTTAGGTGATGTTTTGAAAGGAACTCTAGATAACTAGGAATGATATTTGTCTGCTTGTTGACATTTAATAATTAACCATGTCAAAGCAGCTGTGTAATTGTGGAAAAGGAAAAGTGAGTAGACAGTTAATATGAGGAAACACACAATACTGAGAAAAGAGACAAGAACTGTCTCTTGCATCTGCAATCCATATCTGAAGGGAATAGTAAATACTGCAATGTTTAAAAGCTTGAATCTTGTTTGAATGAGATTTCTCACATATTTTTTAAACAAACATGGAAGTTTCAGTATGTATGCAATATGTGATGAGAACCAGTTTGGTGTAGTGGTTAAGGTGCTGGCCTAGAAATTAAGAGACTAAATTTTAATCCTGCCTTAGGAATGAAAGCTGGCTGGATGACTTTGGGACTTTGGGTCATTCTCTCTCAGTGCAATCCACCTCAAAGATGTGTACAAACCTTGAATGACCAAAGCCACTGAGTGGTGGAAGTCAATATCTATGGCCCATCTGCTGAAGATATGACAAATGGAAGATTTGGAATGTGAAAGGAGCAAATAGTAAACAATATGAATTAATGAAATTAAAAAGAAAAAGTGTGTCTGTAATTAAAAAAAGGGGAAGCATATAATACATGTGAATGAAAGTGGTCTGATCTTGTAGAGTTGAGAAATATGTACAGGGAAGTGAAGTTTAATTATGGAAGGAAGGGCTAAATATATGTTGAAGTATAAACTGGTGTTAAGTAATTGTTATGGGTGTCTATTAAAGTAGGAATCTATATTTGGTGATAGTTGCATATCAGCCAGTGAATGATAGTATTGGATTTGTGGAAAAATAAATATAATGTAGTGGGGGGAAAATTATTCTAGGTGACAAGAATGGATGGGTAGGAATAAGATGAGAGAGAAAGAGAAGCCATTGTATCAGTAGAGGCCAAAGAATACAATAAGAATGCTGATTGCTGAGTATCTGCTTAGAAAAGATCTGTTTGTTTTTAATATGTGGTTTAAATATCTATTTATTTATATGTATACATGGCATAGGAATGAGTATAATAACAATAGCACTTAAACTTATATACTGCTTCATAGTGGTTTACAGCCCTCTCTTAAATGGTTTACAGAGTCAGAATATTGTCCCCAACAATCTGGGTCCTCATTTTACTGACCTGGGAAGGATAGAAGGCTGAATCAACTCTGAGCCAGTGAGGATTGAACTCCTGTCAGTGAGCTGAATTAGCCTGTAATACCGCATTGTGAATTAATCTGCAATACTGCATTCTAACCACTGCATCACCACGGCTCCTAAGCTAGAAAGCATAGGGCTGCCTAGAGTCACCCCAAACAGCGAGATGGGCAGTATGCAAATTTCATAAATAAATAAATAAATAAATAAAGTAAATGATGAGATAGAAATATGATGAGAGGATATGAATGTGGAGCAAACCAATTTTTTTTGCAGAGCTAAAAGTGGGCCTTAGAAAAAAGTAAAAGAATTTAGAATGAAAGTAGAATGACTGCAAAAAGTGCTGTGTAGAAATATTAGAAGATAGATCAGAGGTCCCAAACTCATGAGGTGCCTGTGGCCTTCCAGGTCATTTTCTGTGGCTTACATTTCCTTCACACAGGTAAAGCAACTGTTGAAAGTGGGATAGCAGCTTGCCAGTCTCACCAGGCATTACATAACCTTGCTTAGACTGACAAGAAACAGCTTCTCCTCTGGAGAGAAAAAACAGATGGGCAAGCTGTACTGCTGGCCCTGCTTTTCCCCCTTTGCCTGCTCCCATCATCTTCACTGCTGCAGCTCCTTAGTACAATTTTAGAGTGAGAGGAAATGGCTCAGTGCCTATGGCCATATGCTAAAGTGCTGTGAGAACTCAGACTGTGAAGCCCATCCCTCAGCATGCTCCATTTAGATTTAGAGCTGTTCTTATCACCTTAAAACAAAGCAGTGAAAAACAATGGTGTTAATGGGAGCTCACCAGAACCTTGAATGCAAGACTAGGAGTACAGTTATTCCTTGCCCTATCCACTCAGGCCCAGAGACTGGTGTTTTACCAGTGGAAAAACTCCATAATTTCTAAACTGTTCTGCGAGTGTAGTGAGTGAGAAGTTTTCCTTTTCTCTCTATTAATCACCCAGTTTTTAATTTTATCTCTCTGGAGAAGTGTTTGAATTATCATTGGGCAAGGCAAATTGGCAATTAATAAGCAACTCTTAACTAAGTCCTTTTTTTTTGCAGCTTTTCTTAAAGTAGCTATCAAGGAAATTACCCAGAAATCTCTATTGTGTTGCATTTGATCAATGAAAACAAGGCCTTCCTGGTTCCTTGTTTGCCACTGTAAATAACTTATGTTCTATTAACTCATAACTGAATAACAGAGTTGGAAGGGACCTTGGAGGTCTTCCAGTCCAACCCCCTGCTCAGGCAGGAAACCCTATACAATTTCAGACAAATGGTTGTCCAATCTCTTCTTAAAACCTTCCAGTGTTGGAGAATTCACAACTTCTGGAGGCAAGTCGTTCCACTAATCAATTGTTCTAAGTATCAGGAAATTTCTCCTTAGTTCTAGGTTGGTTCTGTCCTTGATTAGTTTCCATCCATTACACACACACACACACACACACACACACACACACACACACACACACACACACACACCAGAGTAATATTGTGGCCAGAGTAATGTTGCAAATATTTCATAAATATATCATTGTTTATAAATTCAATGCATAGGACTGTAACCCAATTGCTTATTCATGCTACCAAAACAATTTATTGGTAAGAACTAAGAAATCCAAAATTTTCTGCGAAGTTATCCAAGAAAGTGTCTTGGATTTTGACAAATGAAATGAGCGAGGGTGGTGGAGGTGGAGATCAGATTAATTCAGAGCTCAGTTCTTCTGCCTAATGTTAAATTATCAGCTTAACTTGAAACCCTAAACCTCCATGTATTCTGTTAATTACAACTTGAAAATACCAGATGGCAACTGATTTTTTTTCCTATGTGACAGACTGTATTTATTTAATCAAATGTGAGCCTTCTTTCTGTTAAAAGTCATCTGAAATTGAACTAAATTTGCAGGAATAACAGCCTTTTCTAAGAAAGTGACTCACAATATATTAAAGACAAAATACTATTTTTGTCCTGTAAATGCTGTAGTTAGAGTAGTTGTGCCAAGTTTCAGATGATTAGGTTCTAGGATTTTATGTTGTTATTCCACAACAATCAAAATAATGTTGATATTTTGGTTAATGAAAAGCACTGTCATATAAATGTCTAAATTGAAAAGGTGAAACTTAACTCTGCTTCACAGTAAATATTGCTTTATTTAATAAATGCATGTTTAATGGCATATTTCCTTCATTTTTGCCTCAAACGTTCCAAACATAACTCCAAAACATGCTTTTTCCCTGTTTACACATACTGTATATCATAATTTTTGATATGTGAAATACTGATACTGAAGGAGTAACATTGTGTTCTGGTTTTTTTGCAGTGGTGGGATGAGAAACTTGATTTTCATGCTGCCTTTCTTCAACATTTGGCAAAAGTGGTTCCAAGCATATATTGTGATGAAATGGACCCTCTATCACAGAAAGAGGAGGAAATGGCCCAAAGAATGATTCTTTATCCTTTGGAGTGGTATTTATTTGGAGAAGATCCAGAAACCTGTCTAGAAAAGCTAAGACAGATTGGTACCTCGCAGCTGTGTGGAAAAGTATTTAAAGGTGGAGAGACAACATATTCCTGCAGGTTTATAGCAACACTCCTACCTTTTAATGTTTCTTTGATCTGATATAATATACAATTGTCAATACAGCTTTGGTGTTATGCATCTTTCTAAAATGCATTTATGTTCGTGGGTGGGTAGTAAAGTGTTATGTAAGAAAGTAAGTTTTGTTACCAATCCAAAACAAACATCATGTTCTGGAAGTTCTATTGAGCCATTTTGAATTGGTTGCAGTTGCAGTTCATCACTTGAAAACATGGCTCATTTTGGTTGTTTGAAATTTTGTTTGAAACAAAATATGGAAGGATCCAGAGTGATTTTAGGAGATGAGTAGAACAAGGTTGATACAGGGCTCCCCTTCTCTCCCCTCCTTGACATGGCCTGTACACCAGCTTGAGAACTCCACAATATTCTCTGTGCTTTCCCTTCTCTCCCTCTCCTCCACAGCCACTTTTGATGTCCCACCATATCCTACTGACCAATGTGCTCTTTGATATTTCCAGCACTTTCCCTTCCTCCTCTCAGCCACCAATATTCTTATGCGACATATCCTACCAGTTTATCCACATCCTAATTTTCTTACAGCCATCCCTTTCCTCCTCCTCCAGCCACTACTGCCGGTTCTCCCAGTGTCTATAGACACATCACTAAGGAAACCTGTCAGCCTTAGGTTTTCACACTCAATCTCCTCACCAACAATGTATTATGCAATGCATAAATGTAAGATCATGCACTTAAGGGAAAAGAATCTTCTGGCAGGGTACAGTATTGGGGGTACAATGTTAGAACAACAGAAGAAAAGGATTTAGGTGTACTTATAGCAGATGACTGCAAAACTAGTAAACAGTGTGGCCGGGTAGCTGTGAAGGCAGGCAAAATTCTGGGATGCATCACTTGAGGAATCACCAGCAGGAAAAAGGAGGTTCTAATCCTGCTACATAGGACATGATTGAAACCTTTAAATATGAAACCTTTAAAGGTGAGAATAAAGTTCTAGAAGGCAGTATTTCAATGTTAAGCAAAAATCAAGAACACATGAACATAACCTCAAACTGAACGGGGTGGGGGGTGGGGGGAGAGTTCAAAAGTAATGTTAGAAAGTATTACTTCACAGAAAGAGTAGTAGAAGATTGGAACCAATTTCCAACAGAGGTAGTGGATCAGTTAGTAGTAATAGAGTTTAAACACATGTCCATCATCCGACAAAAATTAAAAAAATAAAATTAAATAATTAATTAAAAAGAAAACAAACAAAGGTGTACTCGATGGACCAGTAGGTCTTTTTCTGCTGTCAGTTTTCTATGTTCCTGTTCTACTCAGAAAAAAAATCCATTTTATTTCATACCTGGAAAAAAAAATCTTGTTCTATGTTTGGATTAAAACATGTGAAACATGCATGATTCAGTTCACGCACTGATCACCCAGAACCTGTTTCATGTTCAGAATGGTTTGTGCACAAATCATTTTGCCCACGACTAATAATAAGCAATTCTGGCTTATGTGTGTATGCTTCCACTCTGTTCAATTAACACTTCCAGAATTTGGAAGTTTGGTAGATTTTTGAAAAATACTGCAAGTGCTTACTCTACAATTTGTTATTTTCATTGCAGGGATTGTGCAATTGATCCAACTTGTGTACTTTGCATGGATTGCTTCCAGAACAGTATTCATGTAAATCATCGTTACAAGGTAAAGAAATGTGTGCTTTGGCGTGATATCTATTAATGTAGTGTGCTAGTAACATAAATGAGCATTTATGAGAATTTGATTGTGTTTTTTAAGTATTGAGGGTAAATAACAGTACATGAAAATCAATTTATGTTAAGTGGTAGAATACTATCAATGCTGAGCCACGCCCACCCTTAAGCTTACGTTTCAATTTCGATTCTCTGCACAGACTCAGAAGTGTTTAAGCTCTCATTGGCTGACTTAGTTGCGATGCCTATTCATTGGCTGACCTTGTTAACATGGCTCTCCCAGTTCATGAATATCTTAACAAATACTTAATCAATTCAGACAGCCAAAAATTACTAGGCAGAATAGAAAAGCTGACTATTTAATTTCATAAACTTACTTTCAGGTTCTTTAGATGAAAAAAGAATGAGAATTAATTTATAATTATCAGCTGCATAAGTAATGGATAATCTCAGAAAGAAATCTCAAATTTCCATACAGAATATCCAGGACCCCCCATTTAGGGGCAATAAAAACTAGTTAATTTAAAAGATCAGATAACAGAGGGGAGCCTACTGTTGCTTAACAGTTAGAGAACAAAATTTAGGAAAGACCCACTTTAATGAATCGGGTAGTTAACAGTTGTGGTAAGAGTCACTTTTAATAGCCTGATTCATTAGAATGGGCCTTTTCTAAATTTCTTTCTCTGACCATTAAGCAGGCTCCTGCCCTCTTATTTGTTTCCTAGGCAGCATCTCATCCCCTCATTCCTCTAGGTCGGGGGTGTCAAACTCACGGCGGCGTCATGTGACGTATCGGGACTTTTTCCCCATTCGCTAAACCGGGTGTGGGCGTGGCCAGCAGGTGACGCATCCGGCGTACTGGCAGGGAGTTTGACAGCCCTGCTCTAGGTCATTTTCACATAACCATTACAAGAGGAGAACACAGACAAATTTGTGTATAGCTATTATTCGTGTAATGTAGTATTGCTGTGATATATGCCGTGCCATTGTTCAGCATTACTTCCAAAATGAATTAATGGTTCTGAACTTCCCGTTGTGTCCTCTGTTCTTAATTGTTTTAGATGCATACTTCCACTGGAGGAGGATTTTGTGACTGTGGGGATACAGAAGCATGGAAGACTGGACCAGTGTGTACAAAACATGAGCCTGAAGGAGGAGATAATACTGAAGAGGTATTTCTTTGTAATAAATTGAAAAACAAATATTGTATAAAGAATAATTCCTAATTATGTACTAATTGTTTGGGCATGCTCACAAAATGTTTGGAACATCTTTGTATCATAACCCTCGATGTTTGTGTTCCATTCTAATATGTAAGGTTCACCATCACTGTCCTAAGTAGTACTACTAAGGTGGTCCTCTTTTGAATATAAAAACTACCATCCCAGACTAACTTAATCAGAGAGACTAGTAGTTATTCTTATACAGATTGTTCTCATTTAACATCCACTCATTCAGTGATTGTTCGAAGTTACCATAATGCTGAACAAGAGATATTCATGACCGGTCCTCATAGTTGTGACTGTCACAGTGTCCCTGTGTTCACATGATTGTGATTTGGGTGGCCGACTCATGATTATGATATCACAGCATTCCATAATCATGTGATCGCCATTTGCAACCTTCACTGCTGACTTCCAATGAACGAAGTCAATGGGGAAGCCATTAGAAGGTCACAAATGGCAGTTATGTGACTGGGAAGCTGTGACCACATGGGATTCTCCTAACAATGGTAACCAGGACTGCTAGAATGGCCGTCGTAGGTTGCATCTTACAATCACATCGCTGGTCCTAGTTGCTATCAATAAGAGGGGGACTATCTATATATCTTTTATATCTTTTAAAGGAAGATAAATAGATCATGGAAAGCTGCTTCATAGAGAGTTAAGAGTTAAGACATTGTTAGCAGCTATTTTGGATTTCAATTGGAATTTGTCAATGTTTTGTGGATCCAGTTTGGTGTAGTGATTAAGGCATCAGGTTAGAAACCAAGAGATTGTGAATTTTAATCCTGCCTTAGTCATATAGACAGCTAGGTGACCTTAGGCTGGTTGCTTTCTCCTAGCCCTAGAAAGGAAGCAGTGGCAAATCTCTTCTGAAAAACATGGCCAGGAAAACTGCAGGACTAGTCCTGGCAGTCACCAGATATCAGTTGGTACAAGCCCCCTCCCACAAACCAAGAGAGAGAATGAAAGCGATATTTCTTATTGAACAATTGCTACTATAAGATACTTCTTTCACTAGTTAGCAGTGAAAGCGTCTGCAACAATGCTCATGCTTGCTGGTTAACTGTACTATGGATCTAACATGGGTACATTTAATTTTTTTTGTAGAATTTGGAATGCCAGTTGAATGAAGAGGTAATAGCACAAGCAAGGAAAATCTTCCCTTCAGTTATAAAATACATTGTTGATATGACTGTTTGGGAAGAGGAGAAAGAGCTGTCTTCAGAGCTTATGATTAAGTAAGTAATTTGTTAGAGTTGGCGTCTAAGTGTCTTACCTGTTTCCATTCCAAGATTGTTAATAATAAAGTAACAAACAGTGAAGATAATGCATCATCCAATCAGGATTAGGCAAGACTTTGAATAACTTAGCAAGGAAAAGCAAATGATGAGTAGGAATGGAGAATTATATAGAATCACCCAAGTTTATGTATCTTGAAATTCTCACCCTAGTAAAATGATTTCCTGTCTTCATACTCTGTTACAGATTAGCCTAGCAGATAATGGATTTTTTTTCTTGCAACTGTTAAGAAAGGTACTTAAAAGTCTTTCTATACTTAAGGCCTCATAGTAGTATAGAGATTGTTTAACTTTGAAAGATAATGCAAAGCAAACCAGTTACAAAGAAAACCTGGGATTTCTGCCCTTTAATTCTCCCTTTCCCCCCCAGAGTTAGCCATCCTTCTGATTGTGTTAAATTTATGTTTTAGCGACAAAGAAATAAAGGGAGACTAGTATAGATCTATTTCAAGCTATTTAGCTCTCATCAGCTAGCCATACCCTTCTGGGATTCGAACCCGGGCTGCTTGCATATTAGGTAGATGTATTAACCTCTAAGCCACGGGTTCTCCTCACTTCATTGACTATACCAGGGAAGAGATTGTTTTTTCTCCGGTGGGACTGGTCTACTAGGGCAACCTGGTCTACCCAATTAACAACCTTAATCTTTAATTCATTCAAATATTGATTTGATTTGATTTTTCTTCTTTATCCTATCACATAGATGTCTTTCAGGCTTTAACAAGCCTCTTTTGTAGAGCCAATTGAAAAATATTTTGCAGTTCATCTTCTTGCTTTATCATTATATTTCCCTTTTTAAAATTTCAGAGAAGTTCTTTCGATATCTAATAAAGTAACCTTTCAAAAATCAATCTCTTGGCCTGTCATTTAAAATTCCGCTTTTGATACTTTCTTTGTCTTAGATAATTTAGATAATTTTTCCCCATATGTGTCATTCCTTCATTAACATCTTTTGGACGCTCTATCCATAGAAGCAGACATTATTATTGATAGTGTTGATATTGCAGTCAGTGATTTCTGGCTCCATTCTTCAAAGGCCTCCTTTAATGTTTTCGATGTTACAATGTTTTGTGTTGTTTTGTAAGTCCTAGTATTAACTGATGTCAAGAACTAGCTTGTATTTTATTCTGCTTAGAATCTTTAGTCTTTTCTTGTGTCCAATTTCCAAAACCATAAAGTAACTTATCTTAATTAAGATTTGCAGTAACCAGGATAGCCAAAATAAATCTGTTTCCCACAAGAAACTATTTATTTTTTATAGATAATTCCAAAATTTTATAATAAAAGTCAATATTCCCAATTTGTCTGGACCTTTAATCTATTTGTAACTTTCTTAGATTGAAACCTTATTTAGCTTTTTGCTATTTATTTCAATTTCTTGAAGTTCTTAAGCTTGTCATTAATTTTTATTTTGTTCAGAGTTGAAGATAAAACTAACCTGATGTGTCTTTATTGTTCTGAAGGTCTCTAATAGCTTTAATATGATTAGGTCCAGCAATTTCCAAAAGTGATTAGAAACTAAGATTTACAAACTTAGTGTCCTTTCAAAGGCTTCCTGGCTGATTCCTTTGTCTCCTTGTGCTCAAACCCACATAAAATAGTGTATTCATGAAGAGCAGCCATCTAGAACACATGTGAATGATCTCCCATCATGTCCTTATCCTTATCTGGTTCCTTGGTCTTCACAGTTCCATTTTCCCGGAGATGTCTTCAGTTTCCCATGTTTCTCCCAGAAGTCAACATTTTCTGATTTTTCTATGCTTGCTTATCACATTGTCATAAACTGTTGGAAAACACTCAGCTGTACGAAGGGGTGGATCAAGCGTGGAACTAGCCTTGAGGTTTTGTGCAGCCACAATAGACTTAGGCTTAACCTCCCCTAAGTTCCATGGAACTTTATCTGTTTGTTCCCAAGGGAAGGCAAGCAGTCTGGGGAGAATCCTGTATTATAGTAGAATCTAATAAAGTAGTCAACTTCAGTCTTTCAGATGTGGATCTAGTGGCTTGCGCCTGACATAAACTGAATCAGACATTAGATCAAAGAGAGAGGGAGAAAGGAGGGAGAGTAATAATAAAACTAACTCAATTCTTGCTTTCCAAGTTGTTGAAAGAGATGTTTTCCACATTGCATAGATCTGGGTGCTAAATAAGAAGGAACGTCCTATATAACACTGAATAACTGAATCAAGGACTCTTTAATATAATTGGGAATGTTTTTACAAATATCTTCTTTTTATTTTCCCTCTTATGTATGATATTTGTTTAACTCTGCAATAAATTCCTCCCATGTTCCTCTCCTTATTTCTCCCCTTATTTTTTAATTGATTCTTCTGAAACCAATACTTTCCTTTTACTCTTTTTTTTTCACTGCAAATCCCAGTGTAATCATCAACCTGTATTTTATTTCCAGTCCCTTTTACATCAATACGATCTTCTTGTTTTCCATTTTCTGTTCTCTCGTAATAAATCCTATTTGTTCATTACATTCCATCTTCATTTCAGTTTTCTTATCATTTCTTAGTTCCAAAAGACAGTCTTTTATATCTTCATGTATATTTTTTAAATCCCAATCAGTTCTTCATAAAAGTACATCTCCATCTTGTCAAATTTCAATTATTTGCTCAGTTGAATTAAAACTTAAAATCCATTTCAGTTCAAGTCCTAATTTTCTTCTCTCGCCAACAACAATGCTCCAACCAACACACTAGGGTGATAAACACTCCTTTGAACTCCTTCGAATTCCTGATCTCCTCCACAAGGTCAAATCAAATTTCCCAATATTAAAACAACTTTAGTTTTCCAGAATCTCTTGCAATATTTCCCTTTAGCCAGCAGATGGCATTGTCAGCTCCCGAATATGACAAAGCAACTCTTTAATGCAGGTCTCCAAAATACTTTAAATCCACTTTTAAGAGGTTTTTTTCCAAATCTATCATTCTATTTAAAATTTCTTTTAATTTTGCCAAGTCCAATTACAAGAATATCAGTAATCTCCTTGGGCTTTAGTCTTCATTCATTTCAGCCTCTCTGTGGTATTTCCAAGTGCTAGATAGCTGCCAATCTCCATTTTAGAAAGTCACCAACTAATCTTTTTTTTTTAAGTTTTCCCGTGCTTAAGTTGGCCAATCACTCACCCCACTCCAGCATTTTTCTTCTTCTCCATTCCTGCACCAATGCTTAGATCTTCTTCTCCAGACGATAAACAATCTCTCTGTTTCCCTCACTTCGTTCGTGGCTGCTCCGCTAGTGGCTCATCGCCCCTTTACAGCTGCTGGTCGAGAGGCTGTTGCCAGCCTCCCGGGGGATTTGCCGAATCCCTCAGGCTGCTGACAGGTCCCTCCCTTCTTCACTCCCCCTCCAGGGGAGATCCGGTCCGGATCTAATAGATCCGAGACCCCTAAACTGCTGAAAGTTCGACGCCTCCCTCGGAGCATTCGAGGGAAGCGTCGTGACACAGAGTGTGGCCACGCCCTCTCAATTGGGAATGTTTTTGAAAGCAAGTATTGATAATGATGAAATTCTTAGTTTAACTATTTACTATATGTTTATTTGTAGTTTGTGCTATTCCTGTGGCCAACTTTAATTTGGAAGTTATTTCAGTTTTTTTCGTGGGTCATCAGTCATCCTTTGGGTTTTTTTTACAGTAGAGAGAAGCCAGACAAACACTACTGTGTCCTTTTCAATGATGAGCATCATTCTTACGATCATGTTATCTACAGTCTACAAAGAACTCTTGGGTGTGACCTTGGAGAAGCCCAGATATATACTACTGCTATAGATAAAGAGGTTAGTAATATACATACTTTCTGAAACAAGTGTGTGTATTCCAGTTATTATGCTGCTGCTGTATCCAGCCTGATACAGGGAGAAGTGGAAGAAGGACATTGTCAGTTTTTAAATAAATGCTGAGATTGTTTTGCTTTTTGATAAAGCTTGGCTGCATAGTTCTCTCTTGCACAGATTGGCATAACATACTTGCAGTGTTCATTATTTGATTCTGAGTTGTCACTATAATCAATATCTTACATTAGACTGAATTCTTAAGGTAAATTTTGTTATAGAGTTACAATTTTCAGAACAATGGGTTTTCTTTTAAGTCAATTGACATCTTAATTATTATTGTTCTAGCAGGATTAATTATTCTAGAAATTTAGTGAATGAACAGGGCTGGTTACTTTTTTGTTCCCATACCAGATTCTCTTCTCATTTTATATTAAGGCGAAAGATGAATTTATATTTTAAGAAGAAATTATTATGTCAGGATTGACTTTTTTCTAGAAATTCTAACATTTAGAATCACAAGAGCCACGGTGGCACAGTGGTTAGAATGCTGTATTGCAGGCTACTTCTGCTGACTGCCAGCTGTCTGCAAGTTGGCAGTTCGAATCTCACCAGGCTCAAGGTTGACTCAGCCTTCCATCCTTCCGAGGTCGGTAAAATGAGGACCCAGATTGTTGAGGGCAATATGCTCTGTAAACCGCTTAGAGAGGGCTGTAAAGCACTGTGAAGCGATATATAAGTCTAAGTGCTGTTGCTATTGCTGTTTGTGCCAGCAAGCATTTTAAATCTGGCCTTTTTGAAATATTTAAAGAATTTATTTCTGAAGATGTTTTTCATATTTACAGTTCAAATCTAAATCTTTTTTCTTGAGATTCTTGTTACATTGTTCTCACCCATCAGATATGGTACCAGAGGAAGATATTCTTTTTAGCAACGGGTCACAGTTTTAGAATTTCTCTTCCAGAGAAGCTCATTTGATTCTAAGTTACAAGGTTTTGTAATTCTAGGCAAATATCTTTATATTGTTACAAGCCCTTAAAGATTTTTGCATTTTTAGGTTTGTTTTACTGTATATTGATCCAGCCATCTTCCAGGAAGTGCTTTGGATGATCTATTTTCACATAAGTGTTAACAAGATAGTTTGTCTGCCATTTCTTCTCAGAAGTGCCCTGTGGGTGGTGCATTTTTCATGGTATTTGGGATAAAGATTCAAGGATTGGATTATCTGCAGATGGGTTTATGTGCAAGTATATATGGTAGTGCAAAATTCACTGATTCAGGAATGGAATGACAACTTTAGAATGTCTTATTCCTCTTCTGAACTATGCCTTACCTCTTTCAGACTATACCATTATGGAGATTGTTTGGTGTTAATAGACATAAATCTTCCAAACTCTAGAATGGAATAATCCAGAAAAGGAACAGAAGAATTAATGGACCATGATCTAAGAATATTTTTAAAACCCTGTGAACATCCAGGCCATATGCTAATTTCCGACAGTGAATTTATTCCTTTAAAAGAGCTACATGATGGCATTGTCTCTGTAATAATGTTAATGTTATTTGTCAGTTTTAAAAGTCATGGATGTTGATTATAATACAAAATGACTGAATATTTGTACCACTTCCATTTAAATCAGCCTGAAAGCAACTTTTCCATTTTGATCCTGCCTTTTGTTTGCACACACTATAATAACATTGTCCTGTCTATCTCTATTTTATTTTATTTTTTAAAAAATTATACAGGGTCGGAAGGCTGTGAAGAAGGGGTCATATGTTGTTTGTCAGGAAGCAAAAGAGGAGATTAAGGTAACAATAGAATTTTTAAAATATGTATACTATTCTGTACATTTATGAAGATACATTCATAGAGATGATTCCTTGATTTTAACCCCACATTTTTGTTTTATCATCTTTGATCCATAAAATGCTTGTTGTATTCTCATTCAAATTTTAAATATTCTTATTTTCTAGAAACATTCAAATAATGTTTCCCAAGGTCCCCTTAATGTGATGGTTCTTCATGCAGATGTAATGGCTCATCAGAAATTTGCTTTGCGTCTTGGTTCTTGGTTAAACAAACTTATGAGCTATTCAAGTAAGTATCCTAGATTATTTTGCGTTGTGCGTAGATTGCAAAATACTGAACAAGAGCTTTATTGTTTTTGGCAAGTATTTTCCTTGTTAGTAAAGCCAGTAAAAATGATTTTGTTCTTCTGTGAAAAACTATTTTCCTGCTACTGTTAGACCATCATCCCTTAAAACTATGATGCAAAACTTCTCCTGGCTTGAGGGCCACACTGAATTTTGCACAGCTTGCTGAGGGTCACCTTCCAAAAGTAGATGGAAGCAGGATTGCCTTTTTATTTTTTTTTCTTGGTTTTTAAGGGACAAAATTATGTCTTGTTTAGGCATCATTTTCTTTTATCCCCATCCTCAAATAAAATCAGATCAAAATGTGGGGCTCAATCCATTTTGTTTGGGTAAAGTTCTTCAGGAACCCTTGTAGCAATAACAATAACACTTAGACTTATCACACTGCTTTACAGCCCTCTCTAAGCAGTTTACAGAGTTAGCATATTGCCCCCAACAATCTTGGTCCTCATTTTATCCACCTCGGAAGGATGGAAGGCTGAGTCAACCTTGAGCCTGGTGAGATTCGAACTGCCAAATTGCAGGCAGCTGGCAGTCAGCAGAAGTAGCCTGCAGTACTGCATTCTAACCACTGCGCCACAACGGTTCTTGTACTTTTTTCTTCAAAGGAATTGCATTGTATCATTGATTATTGTTGCAAAATGATTACAGAAGTAAACATGAAAGTGATTGCATAAAGTTACTCAGTATGGGAGCAAGGACATTTTCAAATATCTTTCTGCTATATGTGAAGATTTTTTTGCGTGATATTTTTCATAAGGATTTCTGTTAAGTCATTCAATAATCTAAACCTTCATATTACATGTTCCTCTTTTAGGTGATTTTCGTCAGATATTCTGTAAAATATGTTTAAAAGAAGAAGTTGATTCAGGGAAACCTTGTCTGATAAGCATACTGATGCTGTGGGATGCAAAACTTTATAAAGGTAAATTGAATTTTGGAGAAATAACTGTGGGACAGAGTTATTGCCAACTGAGAATTTTCTAGAAGCTTCTGGTGGGCCCCTGTAAGAAATAAAATAGCTGAACCTTGTGTTATGGTCATAGAAAACAATACAAAACCCTTAACTTCTTGTTTTATTCATTGTGTCAAATGTATTTCCTTGTTGGAGGTACATTGTTTCCTTTAATTGAATCCTTTTAGGCATTGACAAGGCTAGGCAGAACATGCGGCGATAATAAATAGTATTTATTACTGTGTATAGTCCAAAAATAAATTTCACTTACTAATTAATAATGAAGTGCCTTTTCATTTAATGAATATCTGTTATACTCTGTTTCTAGACACTTGTTTTTATTTACCCAATTTATTTAGCATCTATCTGGGAAGCCTACGATAGTAATCTTGTATTTTGTGGATTCCTGGCACTTTTCTTTTATATTTTTATTTTGCATTTTTGCTATACTTCTGGTTTCCATTTCATTCTTTGGTCTCAACAGCCCCGGTTATCTGTAAAAATTTCCCATCACTTCCATTTATCTTTTCTTTACTTTGTATTTCTGTAATGGGTCCTATACTATTATTTCATTTGTATCTGGAGACAACTTAATTCGCCTGTGTTTAAAAGCACTTTTGCATTCTAATTTTGGTCTACCTCCTTAGCTTACCAATTCATTCTTTTTCATCTCCACCTAAGCTTTTCTTGATCCTTAAACATCTTTCTCTGTTCCACTATTGTTAAAGTCCCAGACACTTCATCTTAGGTTCTCTTGGTATGATATTCTGCCTTCTCTCTCCTATCTTGGTCACAGCTTGGAGTCTTGGCAACCTTCAGCCTTGTCTTGCTGGCTGTGGTGCTAAGTTGTCTACTAGATACTCCCTTGTGCTCTTTCTTATTTCAGTTGTGTGCACAGTGGGAAGGTTGCTGGCTCCTTGTTGTGGGGAGAGGAGCAGAAAGAAGCAAATATTAGCTCTTCTTCTGCTCCTCTTTCTTTCCCGCTGTTTCATTGTCTATTGGATATAGCTTGAGGCATTGAGCCTTTTGCTGCTCCATGGCCTTTATCAGATCTCACTCCATGAGACTTTTCTTGACATCATCTGCAGTTATACTTGGGTGGTGTCCATCTTCCCTCAGTTTTCTTGAGCAGCCTCCCTGCTGGTCCTCAGGACTGCCTCCCCAGTCTAGGGTCTCCTCTACTCACAAGATCATTATAGGCTACTCATCTAGGCATTGCTAGTTTTTCCGTTGCTGTCCTACTGCTACTTCTTGTCTCTTCCAGATATTTTTGAGGCTTTCACTCAATCTCCTTCTTCCAGTTTCTTTTCTTTCTTTCTTTTTTTTGTGGGGGAGGGTATTTCCACCACATCTGCCTGATAGGTTGCCTCTTCTAAAGTATTGAGCTATTCTTTAAGGATTTGGTTTCTCCACTTACATAGGTTTACATGCCAGCAGAACAAAACTTTCATGAATATGCCACTATTATGCTTAAAACAGATTTGGTAGATATTTTATTTAGTTTCTAAAAAGGGTAATATCCTTTTAGCTAAGGTTACTCACTGAGATGATTTATGCTTTAATAGCAGTTTAGCATTTCCTCTTAAATGGGTTTTCCATTTTTATATAAGCATTGCACTTACTGAAGATCTATTAATTTGTAATGAAATGTTTTTGAGTGAAAAAAATATTATGCATTTTTCCAGGAGCAAGAAAGATCTTACATGAACTAATCTTCAGTACATTTTTTATGGAAATGGAGTATAAAAAACATTTTGCTATGGAATTTGTTAAGGTAATTTATCTAATGTATTATCTTTCACCTTGGAGTAGTAAATTTTTTCTTCATATTTAAATTGTTACCTCATCGGTAAAAAGAGCTGTAATATAAAAATAAATACTTTAATCATTGTTGTATTCTGTAACAAGTTATAATGCAGAGGTGCGCAACTAGAACTCCAAGAAGCATGTGTGGTCTTACATGCCTATGCCTTGGTGCAGATTACAAAACTGCTGCTTTATTTTAATCCAGAGGTCTTCAAACTTGGCAACTTTAAGACTTGTGGACTTCAACTCCCAGAATTCTGCAGCCAGCATAGCTGGCTGCAGAATTCTGGGACTTGCAGTCCACAAGTCTTAAAGTTGCCAAGTTTGGGGACCCCTGTTTTAATCTATCTGCTGCTTTATCTTAATTTTTAAAATGAAAGCATGAGAAACTGACTAACTCTGTGGGTTTAATTATATTAATCATATTAATTAAATGGAACTTTAAAAATAAATTTAAATACAATTTAATCAAAATTAATTTTCATCCTAGATTCTCATCCATTTTGCTCTCCAGATGTATCCCATTTTCCCAAATGCTATTCACCATAGTTTGATGCTTTTGTGAAGTAAATCTTCCTGAGAGGAAGTAGATATTATTTGTCAAATTTCTACTCTTCAGATTGCTTACATATCCAGTCTATAAACAGTACTCTTTGTATTTGTGTATTCACAGCATTACAAAGCTTTGCAGAGAGAATATATCAGTGATGACCATGAAAGGCAGTTTTCTGTGACAGCACTTTCAGTTCAGATATTCACTGTACCAACGTTGGTATGTATACCATTTTCCCCCTAAACCAGGGGTGTCAAACTTGATTTCATTGAGGGCCGCATCAGGGTTCTCTTTGACCTCGGGTGTGTGTGTGTGGCCAGGGGGGCATGGCCAGCTCGACATCATTCATGCTGGGGGCGCTTGTGGTGGCCCAAGCACTCTGCCAGCGAAAATGGGTTCCTGAGCTCTGTTTTCGCTGGCAGAGGCACCGTGGGCCAGTCCTTTGCTGTTTCCAGAGTGGCCCCGCAGGCCAGTTCTAAGCATCCCACAGGCCGGATCCAGCCCCCGGGCCTTGAGTTTGACACCCCTGCTCTAAACTTTAGCAGAAGTATTTTTCCCTTCCGTGGTCATAAATGGCATGTTTTTTTTAGGACAAGGATATAAATCCTGAGGGCCAAGCATATACTGAGACACATAGCAGGCTTTAAGCTAGCTAAAATTTCCTCTTCTTTATAGTCCCTCTATGTATTATGAAATTTGGAGCGTGCATTCTGTGAATGTATCATTTCCCTACAAATATTCACGCTCCAAGTTTAATTAGAGTCCTGGCTCCCATGGAAGCCAACATACATACAGTTGTATAGATATTGGCTTTCCTTCAGTTGATATTCACACTCAATGAATCAACATTTCCAGAAGAAAGATGTTACTCTAGTGATGTGGGCAGGAAAGAGATATCAGGAGCACTCACATAGTGAATTCTCTAGACCCGTGATGGCGAACCTATGGCACGTGTGCCACAGGTGGCACGCGGAGCGATATCTGAGGGCACGTGAGGCGTTGCCTTATGTCAGCTCCGGTGCGCATGTGTGTGCTGGCCAGCTAATTTCCGGCCTTCCGGAGGGCGGGGGGGAGGCCGTTTTCGCCCTCCCCAGGCTTCAGGGAAGCCTCCGGAGCCTGTGTATGGCGAAAAACGGGCCCAACAGGCCTACCGGGAGTTTGGAAACGAACTTACTTCGGAAACGAACTTACGGTAAGCCCGTTGGGCCCATTTTTCGCCATCCACAGGCTCCGGAGGCTTTCCTGAAGCCTGGGGAGGGCGAAAAACAGTCCAATGGGCCTACCAGAAATTCATTTCCGAACTCTCGGTAGGCCCGTTGGGCCTGTTTTTCGCCATCCACAGGCTCCGGAGGCTTTCCTGAAGCCTGGGGAGGGTGAAAAACGGCCCAATGGGCCTACTGGAAGTCCAGAGGCTTCAGTGAGGTCTGCGCCAGGGATGAAATGCTCCCGGTTCGGACCGGATCGGGCGGACCGGTAGCGGTGGCTGTTGGTGGTTCGCCGAGCCACTAGCGACGGCTGGCTGGCCACGCCCCTGAACTGGTCCGCCAGTCGCCACTCGCTCGCCCTGCCCCGCGCGTCGCCGCTCTGCAGCTTGCCTGCCTGAAGTGCTGCGTCCCTGATCTGCCTGCCAGGTAAGCCTGCGAAGTCGTGGCCTACCTAGCTGCCCCTGCCCCCCCCCACCGTCCCAGCCTGCCTTCCCTACTGCATTCCCCGCGGCCCGCAGCCCCGACATGCTTTCCTGCCTTCCATGGGGCCTTCCCGGTGTCCCCGTGGCCAGCTTTCGAAGGCAAGCAAGCGGAAGGCCACGTGGAATGCAGGCAAGCATGTCGGGGTGGCGGAGAAGGGAGGTAGCAGCCTACTCCTTTCACTGCAGCCCTGCCATGCTTGGCGGCCTTCCACACGGCCTTCCCAGCAGTCCCCCACACCCGCTTGCCTTCCGAGGTCGGCGTACAGCCCGGCCCGGCCAGTGGGTGGGCGGGCGGCCCTTGGTGGAAATGCAGATGCTGAGGGGGCGACGGAAGGGCAAGCAGATGTCCTGGGGCTGCTGCACATGCACCCGCCCCGTTTCTGCAAAGGCAGAGTCCCCTCCTTGCAGGGCGATTCAAAGAGGGGAGGAGGATGCTGCAGAAAAGGCCGCCTTCCACCCGTGCCGGCTCCGCAGCGCTTGGGGCTCCAAAGCAGCCCACTGGCTTCTCACCCGGCCACCTGCCTGCTTTCTTTGCGGATCGGCCTGGCCGACCGCCGGCACCACTCTGGGAACTCTGCCCGCAGCGCCGGGTAGGAAGCCAGTAGGCTGCTTCGGAGCCCCAAGTCCCGCGGACCCGGCACGGGTGGAAGGCGGCCTTTTCTACAGCATCCCCCTCCCCTCTTTGGATCGCCCTGCAGGGCTCTGCCTTTACAGAAACGGGGCAGGCGGTTTGTATGGAGGATTGGCTGGAGGAGGGGATGCGCGGCCCTCCGGGATGGAGAGCGGCGCAAGAGAAGGCACAATAGGCTGCGCTGTCCCGCTCAACCGCGCTTCTTCCAGCCCATCTGCACCACAGCGCCGGGAACAAGACAGTCGGCCACGCCTCTCCGCCCACGCCGTTTCTGCAAAGGCAGAGCCCCCCCTTGCAGGGTGATCCAAAGAGGGGAGGGGGAAGCTGCAGAAAAGGCCGCCTTCCACCTGTGCCAGCTTCGCGGCGCTTGGGGCTCCAAAGCAGCCCACTAGCTTAACTGGCCACCTGCCTGCTCTCTTTGCGGATCGGCCCAGCCGACTGCTGGCGCCACTCTGGGAACTCGGCCCACGGTGCCACGTGGGAAGCCAGTGGGCTTCTTCGGAGCCCCAAGTCCCACGGACCCGGCATGGGAGGCACGGGTGGAAGGCGGCCTTTTCTACAGCATCCCCCTCCCCTCTTTGGATCGCCCTGCAGGGCTCTGCCTTTACAGAAACGGGGCAGGCGGTTTGTATGGAGGATTGGCTGGAGGAGGGGATGCGCGGCCCTCCGGGATGGAGAGCGGCGCAAGAGAAGGCACAATAGGCTGCGCTGTCCCGCTCAACCGCGCTTCTTCCAGCCCATCTGCACCACAGCGCCGGGAACAAGACAGTCGGCCACGCCTCTCCACCCGGCCTTCCTCGCCGGGTGCTGCTGCACCGGCTGCGCACCTACGGAACTCCGCCAGCCTCAGGGTCCACCGGCCTCCGGGCTGGCGGGGGCCTTGGCAGGGCAGGGAGAAAGTGGCGCTGCCTGGAGAGCCGGCGGATTGGCGTGCCGAGCGGTCTCGAGCCTCGGCAGGAAAGTAAGCCGAGCGCCGGCCAGAGCACTTTCTTCCGCCAAGAAGAGTGAGTTATTTGGAATTTTAGGAGCATCTCATAGCTGCTGTCACAAGATATTTGCCTTGGGGTAGATTGCTTTCTACTGCAGAATAAAGATAGAGAGACAAGAAAGAAAGAAAGAAAGAAAAAGAAAGAAGAGAAAGAAAGAGAGAAAGAAAGAGAGAGAGGGAGGGAGGGAGGGAACAGAAGAAAGAGAGAGAGAAAAGAAAGAAAGAAAGAAGAAAGAAAGAAAGAAAGAAAGAAGAAGGAAGGAAGAAGGGAAGGGAAGGAGGAAAGGGAAGGAAAGAAGGAGGAAAGGAAAGAAAAAAAAGGAAGGGAAGGGAAGGGATGGAGGAGGAAAGGAGAAAGGGAAGGAAGGAAGAGAAAGAAAAGAAAGAAAGAAAGAAAGAGAAAGAAAGAAAGAAAGAAAGAAAGAAAGAAAGAAAGAAAGAAAGAAAGAAAGAAAGAAAGAAAGAAAGAAAGACTTATGACCACAATTGAGCCCAAAATTTTGGTTGCTAAGCAAGTGAGTTTCACCACATTTTACAAGTTGGCCACGCCCACCCTGTCGTCTGACCACCAAGCACGCCCACCCAGTCACATGACCAATAAGCATGCCCAATGAGTCACCTGACCACCAAACCACGCCCACCTGAAGCCACGCCCACCTGACCTCAAGCCACGCCCACAAAATAAGCCACACCCACAGAACTGGTAGGGAAAATTTTCACATTTCACCACTGGTCTGCGTGTATGCGCGGGGGGGGGCAGTGTGGGGGTGGTTGTGCGTGCATGCGCGGGGGGAGGGCATTGCATTATGGGTGTGGGTGCACGCGCAACACACCCTTTTGGCACCCGAGCAAAAAAAGGTTCGCCATCAGTGCTCTAGACATCATAATACACAAAGAGGACTTATGAGAGATGGCTTTATCTTGTATGGAAGATAACTTTTTATTAAGTATAGTAAAAAAAAAATGACTGATAGGAATGTAGCTAAGGTTCACCATTCTACAGGTAGTCCTCGAGTTACAACAGTTCATTTGGTGACCGTTCAAAGTTAACAATGGCACTGAAAAATGTGACTTATGACTATTTTTCACAGTTACAACCTTTGCAGCATCCCCATGATCATGTGATCAAAATTCAGATGCATGGCAACTGGTTCATAGTTGTTTCCTAAGGTCATGTGATCACCTTTTGCGACCTCCTGACAAGCCAAGTCAATGGGGAAGCTAGATTCACTTAACAACCAGGTTATGAACCTATCAATTGCAGTGATTCACTTAACAACTGTGGCAAGAAAGGTCATAAAATGGGGCAAAACTCACTTAACAACTCACTTAACAACAGAAATTTTGGACTCAATTGTGGTCGTAAGTCGAGGACTACCTGTATTCAAAAGGCATGATCAGGATGAATAGAGACAGGTCGTTATGCTATCTTCCTTTTTTCTATTTTGTTCTTATGCGAATAGGAATGGTGAATAAAGATAGTCTTATGTATTTTAGATTTTGAATACATTTTCCTTTTCAGGCCCGCCATCTCATTGAAGAGCAAAATGTCATCACAGTCATAACAGAGACCCTTCTAGAAGAACTACCAAAATATCTGGATAAAAATGGCAAATTCAATTTCCAGGGTTACAGCCAAGAGAAATTGGGACGAGTATATGCAGTTATATATGATCTTAAGTAAGTTTTCTTATTAAAGCATAAAAGTACTTCATCTTGCAAATACTTTTCTGGATTCTTGTCTGCTTGTTTAAAATATTGGTATTCCTCTACACTTGACTTCACATATAGATGAATAAATTAGATGTACAGAAACTAGCACTTGAAATACCAGCAATGCTTGCAGGATTGGCTGGATAAATGTTATAATTCAAATTGCAGATGAACAGCTATAATGTTAGGCAAATCTTAACAATGTGTACTATGCTTAAACTGAATAGTATCTTGAATCCAGCACTTTCTAAGATTTATGACCACGTTCAATAAAATAATAAATATATTAAATTATTCTGGCAGTGTATTGAAGTAGTGTAGTGGCAGTGGAGAAGAATCCTAGAGGTGCTTTTTTCCTGGACTTTCTGGTTTTTCTTTGAAGACATTTTGCTTCTCATCCAAGAAGCTTCTCCAGCTCTGAACTGTTATTTTTATTAGTTTATAATATAAAATACAAAAATACAACAGCAAATAGTAGGAAACAGAGGAGAGGGGAAGGGGAAGTGTGGAAGAGAGGGGGGAAAGGGAAAAAAAGGTGTTGACTTTCGACTCCCTCTGTTGCTGTCGAATAAGGCATTAACATTGAACATCAACTTTTTACTTTCCCATAATAGTATAAACTAGCCATTTTTATAACAACAATCTAATCAGTAAAACCCAAAATCAAAGTTTCATTTTTTCCCCACCTCAAGCACAAAGTCCAGAGGCAGTTTCCAAGTAGAAACAAAAGTATTTATATTCTTTTCTGTGATCAAAACGGTCAATTTAGCCATCTCTGCTAACTCCCATCAACTTTTGTAGCCATTCATCCATGATGGGAATCGAAATGTCCTTCCATTTTTGTGCGTAAAGTAGTCTTGCTGCAAGAAGCTTCTTCAGCTCTGAAGAAGCTGAAGAGGTTTCTTGGATGAGAAGCGAAACATCTTCAAAGAAAAACCAGAAAGTCCAGTTGCCTCTTGGGGGGGGGGAGAAGCACCTTTGGGACAACTATGACCTGGATGACTGACAATCTCCGTAGACAGTGGAGAAGAATATTTGTCTTGCTGTCACTGTCACCATAAAATCATAGTCCCTTCCTGTATATTGTAAAGAAAATAATTTCCCCCTTTAAAGAAAGTCTTTTCTATCTTGTGCCATGTTTCAGAACTCCCAAGATACCGTAATAGTCATCTCATAAACAAAATTAGTATCAAATTTCATGCTATGAAACTCTGCTACATTTTTTAAAAAATGTTTATTTCTTATAATAGGTATATTTTAATCAGTAAGCCTACTGTGTGGACAGATAAATTGCGACAACAATTTTTGGAAGGGTTCAAATCTTTCCTGAAGATTCTTACTTGTATGCAGGTATAGTATATAATCTGTACTTTTTATTACACTCAAATGATAATTAGTATAGTGGCTAATAGTATACTCCAGTGTAGCTGTACTCTAATATTTTATTATTAGTTTGCATTTATATGATTTAATAGCAATAGCAATAGCAATAGCACTTAGATTTATATACCACTTTACAGTGCTTTACAGCCCTCTCTAAGCGGTTTACAGAGTCAGCATATTGCCCCCAACAATTTGGGTCCTCATTTTACCGACCTCCTCGGAAGGATGGAAGGCTGAGTCAACCTTGAGCCAGTGAGACCCGAACTGCCAAACTGCTGGCAGCCGGTGATCAGCAGAAGTAGCCTGCAGTACTGCATTCTATCCACTGTGCCACCGCGGCTCTTAAAATGATTCTAAGGAACTCTGCTTCTATTAAGTGACTATAAATTAACTTTTTTCAGTATAATGAATTCCAATGAATTCTGAAAGTATGCAGTTACAAAATAACATGCCCTATTGCATTGTCACATTTCATTCAAAATAAAAAAAAAATCCTCAATTCAATTGATACTTCCATATCTATTTATTTAAGCTTATGGTCTTATGGCCTGAGTAATTTTGACTTGAGTTATCTGGATCTTGGTTTGTTACAGGGAATGGAGGAAATAAAGCGACAAGTTGGGCAGCATATTGAGGTGGATCCTGACTGGGAAGCAGCCATTACAATCCAGATGCAGTTGAAGAACATTCTCTTGATGTTTCAGGAGTGGTGTGCCTGTGATGTAAGCTGCATAGTAGAAAGGACTTGCAGTAATCTGAATAATTGGAGTTTCTTATGAGCAGACTCCTCTCCCTGGGCTTGATCAACGTGACTGTTCTACTGTAACTCATTTTTTCCCCTTGGGAATTCTTAAAAATGAAATATTTAATTGAAATATTAAAAGCAGTTAACTTTGAAAGACCTCTTGAATTATTGTTACTTAGGAAAAAGAAAAGCCTTTCTTTACCACAAGACCGTTATTTTACGCGTAGGTTCTGATTTTGGTAGCTTCTTGTGGGTAAAACAAGTGGTTTATAAATTTTTAAATGTTGCTTATTTTTGGGAATGGCATTTCTTAAGGTCATTACAAGTAGTTCTCGACTTACAACAGTTCATTTAGTGACCGTTCAAAGTTACAAAGGCATTGATAAAAGTGACCTGTTTTTCACAGTTACCACCTTTGCAGCATCCCCATGATCATGTGATCAAAATTCAGATGCATGGCAACTGGTTCATAGTTGTGTCCTAAGGTCATGTGATCACCTTTTGCGACCTCCTGACAAGCCAAGTCAATGGGGAAGCCAGATTCACTTAACAACCAGGTTACTAACTTACAAACTGCAGTGATTCACTTAACAAATGTGGCAAGAAAACTCATAAAAGGGCACAAAACTCACTTAATGTCTCACTTCGCAACAGAAATTTTGGGCTCAATTGTGGTTGTAAGTTGAGGACTATCTGCACAAATCTATAGAAAATACAACTATTTTTTATTGATCAAGAATTATAGATCATAAAGCTTTGCATTTCTCAGAGTATAGTTAAATAGATGTTTTCGTTTAAAACCAAAATTAAAAAAATATTGGTACAAAGTATTGCTTTTTTGCTAGAATTCCCCGAAATGTTGTTTGCTTTTCACTAAAAAAATAACAAATATAGGGCAGGTAGAGTTTTGTTAAAATTTAATGCTCCATGATTTTACTTTTAATCACTGATATACATATCCGCCAAGTTTGTTTGCAGAAACACAGCTACTATGATTATACCATAAATTCAGTGCTACACATACCATTAACTATTATTGTAAAAATAATGTAATTTCCAGGAAGAGCTCTTGGTTACAGCTTATAAGGAGTGTCATGCAGCAGTAATGAGATGTAACAACTTTGCCAGTAATTATTCACGGGACAAAGCAGTGATCAATTTATGTGGCCAGACTTTGGAATGCAAACGGTTCAAGGTATCAATGGATCCTGTGAGCATCCATCTCCCATTGTCTAGGATGCTAGCTGGTAAGTGCCTGTTGGTTAATAATTGCTGACAATTGATTTTCCCTTTTAAAGTCTGGTCAGATTTGATAAAAATAAGGCTTTGGATTTCTCAAGTGTAGGTTATATTTAAGTATATTTGTTATCATGTATATTATTGGCTGCTTGAATGCGATTAATAGAGCTTAAGTGCCAAATAATAAAAATTATTAAGTGTGTATTTTGTGGGGGGGAAATATTTCTCTCCTTCCATCTATCCGTGTGTGTGTGTGTGTGTCATATATATCCTTATATATGTTCACAATTTTATTATTAATATTTTAATATTCCCCCTGATGTAGCCTTTAAAATGTTTTTCTTCTTAATTGGTGCCACATTCTTAATCACTTGCTGGCAAATTGTATGTTTGATATGAAAAACCTTGCATATAAGTAATTTTGAAATGCACAGTGATAAACAATGGGTCTTTTATCTCCCCCTTAATCAAAAGTAAAATCTCTGGTAATGTCTTTTCTAGGTCTGCATATACAGTTGAGCAAAACTGGAATAATTTCAAGACTCCAAGAGTTTTTTTCATCGGTAAGTATCTTCTGCAGTTCAATCAGGTGGAGTGGTTAGTGTGCTAAATCTTTTTGTTCATATTCCAGTTTAAATTCACTATCTAGATATAAAGCTTATTGCAGCCAATCACTGACTTTTAATCTTCTTTGTTATAGTAATATGATTGGATACAGTTGAAGGACAAAGTAGAGTATGCTCTGCTTTGAGTTGTTTGAAGGAAAAGTGCTAAAAAATACAGAATAGTAATGAGCTATTAATAAAGGACTAATTCTGCATTCCACACTGGGTTCATAGGCTGTCTTAACTACAGTGCCACATAGAGTTACAAAGTAGAAGTCCAGTCTTCAAATTATCCTACATTGTAAGCCAAAAGAAGAACTCATATAATCCATGTGTTATGGCTAAGGAACGTTGAAGGTCTCATATCAGCCCCAAATGCTAATAGGCAGTTAGCTGCTTTGGCCTTTAATGAGAGAGGTGAACTGACAAGCATCCTTGTACAATGTATATCTTTCTGCAAAGAAAATGTAACCCTTCCCCTGTGGGTTTGAAATAGATCCACAAAACTTAAGCATCATTTTTCATTGAATCTTATCTTACCAGGATACGGTTTTTGTTCTCCATTGTGGGTGGAGATAGCATCCAGGAATGGGTTAACTCTGTCTAGGATCTGATTGGACTGAGTCTGCAACCTTTAAAGTAACACCTCCTCCGCCATCTTCCCCAGCTTTTGACTCAGTCGATCTTAGTGACTAGACGTGTGGAAACGAGTTCCATTCCTGAAAGCTAGCTTTACTCATTGGAGTTACAAAAAAAAAAAAAAGAAGAAGAAGAAGAAAAGAAGACAAAGAGCAATTTCCAGCGAGAAGGGCTTGCCCGATACCACTGAAGCCACGAAAGGCAGATCCCCCTCCCCCGGTGAGTAGGGCTTTGCCCGAAAGAGCCGGAAGGCCACGTGACGGTGTGGTTGCTCTCGAAGGCACTAGGGGCAGGCTGGGCAACACACACACCCCCGACAATTTATCTTGCCTGAGAGACCGCGTGGCAGCTGCAACGATTGCCAACTATTCCAGCGAGAAGGGCTTCAGCCCCATTCCGCCGAGGGCTGTGTGACGGCATTTTGCGATCGGGGGAAGGCAAGAAGAGCGCTGATTCAGCGAGGGACATTGCTGGCTCCCTTTGATTCCAGCCAGTGAGGAGGGCGGCCACCCGATCTCACTGTGGGCTGCGTGGCAGCGTTCCGACAGCATTCCGGCGCTCTGGGCAGCACCTTGAGCCTCTGGTGTCTGACCCCTGCCTTTGCAAGCTGCTTGCCCCCTAGGACCAGGATGAAACTAATCATCCCCAAGAAAGCCACCATTCCTCAAATTTTGGAATTTCTTCAAGAAGGGTTGAACAAGGGCCTGATCCCTAACACCATCAAATGACAGGTGGCCGCTATAGCCTCTGTCTTGTCAGCGGGGTCAGCAGCTCCCTTAGCACAACATCCTGTGGTCAGGTGCTTCATACGAGGGGCAACTAACATCAGGCCCCCCATAATTCATAGTTATCCGACCTGGGATCTCACCAAAGTACTAAATGCACTCACAGGAGCTCCCTTTGAACCTTTACAATCAGCTAGTCTTAGGTTCCTCTCTTTTAAGGTAGCCTTTTTAGTAGCAGTGACCTCGGCTAGGAGAGTGTCGGAGTTAGCTGCCCTGTCTGTCCGACAGGACCTCTGTATTTTTCATCACAACAGAGTAGTCTTGAGGTTAGACCCTTCCTTTGTCCCAAAAGTTAACACCTGATCCACCGGGCACAAAAGCTGGTGTTGCCAAATTTTTGTCCTCACCCAGTTCATCGCCTTGAACGGAAATGTCACACCATGGACGTTTGAAGGGCGCTTCGTATCTATATTAACCGGACTATGACTTTCCGATGCACCGAGTCGCTGTTTGTGTCGTTTCAACCTGGCACTCTCGGACATCAAGTGACTCCATCCACCGTTTCTAGGTGGATCAAGGCCTGTATAGCAAAGGCATATGACTTGCAATCATTACCGATTCCTAGACATATCACGGTCCATTCCACAAGGAGTGCGGCTACTTCAGCGGCCTGGACTACTCAGGCCTCAATAGAGGAGGTGTGCAGAGCCGCAACCTGGTCCTCATTGACTCCTTTCATTCGCCACTACCGATTGGATACCTTCGCCTCTGCTGAGGCTGCCTTCGGCAGAAGGGTCTTGCAGAGAGTACATGCGGCTGGAGGAGCCCAGGACCAGATGACGGCCCTCCCGTGAGAGACTACCAGGCTTGGGTATATCCCATTCCTGGATGCTATCTCCACCCACAATGGAGAAAGGGCATTGGTCTTACCTGACATGCCTTTTCTCTTGGTGGTGGAGATAGCATCCAGCCCCACCCAGATGTTGGTCCGGGCCTGGGACACCTTGGAACCTTATCATCGACGACCACACGTTTGTCTGCAGCGATCCCTTCATCGCAAGCTGGGGAAGATGGCGGAGGAGGCATTACTTTAAAGGTTGCAGACTCAGATCCTAGATGGAGTTAACCCATTCCTGGATGCTATCTCCACCACCCAGAGAAAAGGCGTGTCAGGTAAGACCAACGCCCTTTTTCCTAATTCAGTATAGCTTTGCATTTAGGCACTGGCCCTAGACATAGATGGTGAATAGTATCTATTGAAGGGGGTGAATAGTACATTGATGACAACTTAAATTCACTGATGACATTATGTATCGTTTCATATAAATTTTAAATAGCATTGTAAACAAAACAATGACTTGTGGCATGCAAAATTTTAATTACCAAAGGCCAAGAAACAGTAGCCTGATGTTTATTGTGCATCTTTGTCACAAAAGACCAGTTGTTAACAACTACTGTTGTGATCAAAAAGCTAGGAAAATCTGAGGGGCCTTGTGGGGAATGTGGCTGTGTTATCTAGTCCTCTTGAGTTTGGAGGAAGGGAAAATAATTTTCAGCTATTTTTGAGGTAATTTTCCAATCCACAAGTCATCTTCAGACAGAAAGGAGTTTAGTTTGCAGTGGTTTATCAGCTGTCTATGATTAATTATGCAAACTATAATTGTTTTAAAAATAATATTTTCTGCATTATTTTTAGAAAGAATTCCAAGTGCAGCTGTTGGTAGAATATCCTTTGCGCTGCCTAGCATTGGTTGCTCAGGTTGCTGCAGAAATGTGGAAAAGGAATGGACTGTCTCTAATCAGCCAGGTATTCTCCAAATGACCATGAATGTATTTGTTTTTACAAATATAAGTCATAAGTACCTGTAATCAAGCTGTCCCCTAATCTTTCTGCAACACAAAAAACTATGAGGGTGAAGGTTCATTCTCCGAGCTTGTGGGTTGGTTTCCGAACAAAAAGCTATTCACTGAGAAAGTGGGAGATATTATTTGGCACAGATTGTGAGAGAATAGATAGAGATCATTTCCCGTTGATAACTGACTCTAACTCTTGTCTTGAAACCAGCTTCCTTTTGTCTAATTTCAGGTGCTAGAGACTTTGTATTGTAATTATTTTGGACATTTTTTAACTGAAATTCTAATTCTATGTTTATAAAAACAAAAGCTCAACTCTATGCATGAAAATGTATTCAACGTTTTTTTTCTTTCAGATGTTTTATTATCAGGATGTTAAATGTAGAGAAGAAATGTATGATAAGGACATAGTTCTCTTGCAGGTGACTATATCTTTAATTTGTAACTGCTTTTTTTAAAAATAATTTTTATTTGAATATAAACATTAAAAATGACGAACAAACATCAAATAAAACAAAACAATACATCTACAAATATACATATAAACCTCTTGGGTGATTTTATGGTGCATGTCTTAACAGTACATTTTTGCTGATATATAACTATATAACTATACATAACTTTTTATATTCTTAGTAAATACTATATATACATTTATAATAGCTAAACTTATATAATAATATTTAAATTCCTAAGTTAAACATCAATCTATATATATATTTTTTCCTTTCCTCCTTTCCAGCCAATTATAAAATATATTCCAAATTTCAAAAAACTCCGAATCCTCTTTCTGATTTAACTCCATCGTCAACTTATCTAATTCTGCACATTCTAGAATTTTTCTAATAATTATATTTTCAGTCGGTACATCTCCTTGCTTCCAATATTGTGCCAGGCATATTCTTGCCGCTGTCAGAATGTGTATTATAATATACCAATACTTTCTATCTTCTGTTCTAGTATCCCTAATAAAAATGCTTCCGGTTTGATACTTATCTTTTGTGCTGTTATTTTCTAATTTTTTTAGTACTGTTTATAATATTTATATCTCATAGATTGGGGCAGCATTTATGGATCCAAATAGTTTTCTTTTGCTTGTCCTCAAACGGTATGAACTGCTTAATGCCTTCAAGAAGACAGCGCCAACTAAACACCAGGTAAACAGACTATTATGTTCATTTTACTGTTGAAAACCAAATTATGTAGCAATCCGTACAAGCTTCATGTATAATGTTGTTTGCCAGAACCGGAATAGACCAAACATGATATTTTTCTACCAAAATGCATGGGATAATACTTCAGAACACTAAGCAATGTATTTATTTCATATTCAAAACACACTTTTTGGTTGACACGCAAACACACAACTTCCCCCGCCCCCAAGATCTCCTGCTGCAGCTTGCAACATAATTAGATGACATGAAATTCAAATTTTGAATTTGGTTGATGAGTAATCTATAAATAGTTTTATATTACTTCAGTTAATCATGCTTCAAGAATGCAATTTGTTTTCATCTTACAGGATTTCAATAAAAAATGTAACACGTTGATAGAAGAAATGCTTCAAGTACTCATCTATGTTGTAGGTAAGAAAGTTTTTAGAAAAGATGGGGATACGAGTAGTCCTCGACTTAACAACAATTCATTTAGTGACCGTTCAAAATTGCAACGGCACTGAAAAAAGTGACTTACGATCATTTTTCACACTTACGGCTGTTGCAGCATCTCCAGGTCATGTGATCAAAATTCAGTCACTTGACAACTGGTTCATATTTATGACGGTTTCAGTGTCCCGGGGTCATGTGATCACCTTTTGTGACCTCCTGACAAGCAAAGTCAATGGGAAAGCCAGATTCGCCTAACAACCGTGTTACTAATTTAACAACTGCAGTGATTCACTTAACAAATGTGGCAAGAAAAGTTGTAAGATGGGACGAAATTCACTTAACAAATTTTTCACTTAGCAACATAAATTCTGGGCTCAATTGTGGTCGTAAGTCGAGGATTACCTGTATTTTCTTTTTTGGGATTGTTTTTGCTATGTATAAAAAAAGAGTGCAATTGAAAATAGAAAAAAAATAATCTTATTAAGCCTATTGAACAGCTGCGCATCACTAAAATTTAGATTCAGTATTTGAAACCACAATTACCATTGACCAAGTACTGTGGCACAATATCATTATCTAGACCATTGATTTAGCAATACTATTAAGTGTGCCTGACACTATCAGTGTATGGTTAATTGACTCCAATTAAGGGCTTATCTGGCACATTGTACATTTTGTGAAGCTCTGTATTCAAAACTAGTTTGGACAACTGCACTTTATATATAAAGAAGCAGCCTTTCCTTTCATGAGATTATTACAGAAGAGAAAAAAATTAAACTGACAAAAGAAAAGAAAAACCATTAGTTGACAGATTTT
Source organism: Thermophis baileyi (assembly GCA_003457575.1). Lineage (NCBI taxonomy): Eukaryota > Metazoa > Chordata > Lepidosauria > Squamata > Dipsadidae > Thermophis > Thermophis baileyi. The sequence goes on along the minus strand of QLTV01003461.1, from coordinate 3,320,981 downwards.
TTGCACGAAAAATAGCAAGATGCAAAACAGCTTCTCTCTGTTGTATTCCAGAACTTGTTATGATTTGTTCAAAGTTTTGGAGCATTTTATGCCAGTTGTGAAAAATTGTTCCTCTATTCTTGGTCTTACAGCATGATTCCTTCAATATATGAGTGCACTCCACTATTTTGGTGTCTGTGTATTTGTAGTAATCCCTTGGATTTTTTTTGTGTGTGTTCTTTATTAGGAGAAAGATATGTCCCAGGAGTAAGTAATGTGACAAAAGATTATGTGACAATGCGAGAAATTATCCATCTGCTGTGTATTGAGCCAATGGCACATAGTGCTATTGCAAAATCTTTGCCTAAAGATGTGAGTAATTTCTTTTCTTTGCCTTTCCTATATATTCCTATAGGCAGTCCTTGCTTAACAACCATTCATTCAGTGACTGCTCAAAGTTATAACAGTGTGGAACAAATAGTAGTTACCACCAGTCCTCATAGTTATGGCTATTGTAGTGCCAAAATTTTGGTGGTTGGCAATTGGCCAACATTTACAACCACAGTGTGTTTCAACTCCTCCCCCCCTCCATCTCTGTCCTTTTGACTGCCCTTCACTCCTCTGCCTACCTCTTCTGCCCCTTTACTGTTGTCTTCTTCCTGCTGGCCCCAGATCCAAGTAGTGGTGAGGGCCCAGCCCTGAGACACATGCGAGAGGCTTGGCAAAGCCTTGTCTACTGAAAGGAGCTGGCTGGGAAGTAGGCAGTGGGGCAGAGTATGTAGAAGAGGCAGGGCAGTGGTGCAGGTGGCAGCTCCCTGGACAAAGACAGCGGCTGTCAGTGCTGTGCGATCCAGTCCCAATTAGGTCATTAAGACCTATAATTTACTTTTCTTTTGACAGATGTTTAAAGATGCCTGCTCAAATCTTTTATTTTTTAGTGATTATTATGGTCAGTCCCAGCTGTATGCCTGTACTCTGTGCACATTTTACATGTTTGCTTCTTCATTTTACAGATTGTATAGCCTGTCCAGTTCAAAAGGCTTTGGTGGGCTATAATACATTAACATTAGAAAAGCAATAATAGAAATCAAAATGATAAAAGAGCAACAGTAATAATGAATTAGCTCTTCTCAAAGAGGGACACCAATTGGGATCATATTCACACAGAGTTTCACAGGTACATGTGTGTACCACTGATGTTTTTACATCAAATTTTGCAACATGGAGGCTGCATGAAGAAAAGTAGACTTGGTTATGACTGACTATGATTTACTTGTGAAAATTTCAAAAGAAGTTTGATTTTATTTTAGAATCAAATGAGTTTATCACTTTATTTTTGCTCTGTGGTATCCTTGAATTGTTGCTGCGTTTGTAGCATCCTGCCAGAGACATGGATTAGCATGAATACGAAGAATAGAATAGAATAGAATAGAATAG
>QLTV01003461.1:3306809-3319476 GCA_003457575.1 Thermophis baileyi | reverse complement strand
TAAGGATACAAGCAACAAGTTACAGTCCTGCAGTCATAAGTGGGAGGAGATGGGGGAGAGGAACAATGAGAAGACTAATAGTAATAGTAATGCAGCCTTAGTGAATAGTTTGAGAGTGGTGAGGGAATTATTTGTTTAGCAGAGTGATGGCATTCGGGAAAAAACTGTTCTTGTGTCTAGTTGTCTTGGTGTGCAGTGCTCTATAGCGTCGTTTTGAGGGTAGGAGTTGAAACAATTTATGTCCAGGATGCGAGGGGTCAGTGAATATTTTCACGGCCCCCTTTTTGACTTGTGCACTATACAGGTCCTCAATGGAAGGCAGGTTGGCTGTAATTATTTTTTTCTGCAGTTCTGATTATCCTCTGAAGTCTGTGTCTGTCTTGTTGGGTTGCAGAACCAAACCAGACAGTTATAGAGGTGCAGATGACAGACTCAATAATTCCTCTGTAGAACTGTATCAGCAGTTCCTTGGGCAGTTTGAGCTTCCTGAGTTTGTTCAGAAAGAACATTCTTTGTTGTGTTTTTTTGATGACATTTTTGATGTTAGGTGACCATTTTAGGTCTTGAGATATGATAGAACCTAGAAATTTGAAGGTCTCTACTGTTGATACTGTGTTGTCTAGTATTGAAGAGGTGGTAGAATGGGAGATGTAGGTCATTTTCTCTCAATAGAATCGTTCTCACTTATAGGTATAGGCAGTCCTCATTTACCAAATGCCTCATCCAGCGACTGTTTAAAGTTACAATGGTGTAAAACGAACCAGTTTTGCGACCAATACTTGAATTCACAACAATGGCAGCATCCCACAGTCATGTGATCACTATTTGAGTGCTTCTTTATCAGCAAGCATTTATGACTGGCAATGGGCCAGCCATGTGATCACCATTTCTGTGCTTCCCAACTAGCTAGCAACAAGTTAATGAAGAACATGAGAGTAAAATTCTAGTCACATGATGACTCATTTAATGATCACAGTGACTCACTTAAAGACCAAATGGGAAGTGATGCCAAAGGCACATGATTTTCCATTTAGTGACCGTGGCACACAGTGACAGTGTTGCCCATCCCAGCTGTGGTTGCTAAATGGGGACAACCTATATGGAATAATACCAAGAGAAGGCTTTTTCATCAAAAAAACAGGAAACGTATAATTATTTCTTCAAAAACAATATCCTTTTTCCTTAGAGTGAATGATTTGTTTCCTTTTTTATATATTCTTACCATAATATTATTTTGACCTTAGTACAAGTAGTTCTTGTTTAGTGTCTGCCTTGGTTAGTGTCAATTAGCGGTTATGATGGTGATGAAAAAGTAACTTTAGGGGTCTTAAACTTTAGCAGATCTGTAAAGCAAAGGAAACTGAAATACATTTGTAAAATTGGAGTGTTTCACTGCTCACTTAATAGCAATAGCACTTAGACTTATATACCGCTTCACAGTGCTTTTACAGCCCTCTCTATTGCCCCCAACAATCTGAGTCCTCATTTTACCCACCTCGGAAGGATTGAAAGCTGAGTCAACCTTCGATCTGTCATAATTGAAGACAGCCGGCAGTCAGCAGAAGTAGCCTGCACCACTGCATTCTAACCACTGCGCCACCACGGCTCTTAACAATTGCTGATCCCAATTGTGATCGCTTAATGAGGACTATCTCTAGTTGCAAAACACCACACTCATATTCCACATCCAAATCTACCCCCAATCCCCATTCGGAAGAAAATCAGAATCTAGCATCCAGCATGAGGAAGACAAGGTCCTCTGTGTTATGTTCTGAATCCAGTAGAATCTCTTGATTCTCTTTATCCCAGCATGTTCCACAGGTGAAACAGCTATTTTTGATAGCCCAATCAACAAATACTGCACTCTTGAAATTGCCAAGCCACCATTTAATCATCAAAGATAATCAGAAATATATTCCGTCTATAGGCTAGGTACGTATATCCCTGTGTTAGAGTTGACAGGCTTGCAGCTTGCAGTTACAGTGTTGCAGAATCCTACAATCACGTGGTCACCATTTGCTACCTCTGACATTAACAATCCTCGGTGATTTGCTTTAAAACAGCAACTGGGAATGTTGGAATTGCCAATTCTAAACAGCGTGGGCACATGATGTTGTGCTTTACCATGGTGGTGCAGTGGAGATGCGGTGACACAGTGGTTAGAATGCAATATTGCAGGCTAATTCTGCTGACTGCCAAGGGTTCGATCCTGACCGGCTCAAGGTTGACTCAGCCTTCCATCCTTCCGAGGTCCGTAAAATTAGGATCCAGACTGTTGGGGGCAATATGCTGACACTGTAAACTGCTTAGAGAGGGGCTGTAAAGCACTGTGAAGCAGTATATAAGTCTAAGTGCTATTGCTATTTACAACCACTTTACTTAGCAATAGCAATTCTGGTCCCAATTGCCATTGTTAACTGATAATTATCCATACACAAAAAGAAACACCCCTCTGCATTTCAGGATTCCCTTTCAGCCTATTTCATGTGTATTATTTCCTTAGTAGGAACTAGAAGGGGATTATTGTGAAGAGAGAGAAGTATCAGAAAACATAATTGCAAGTCAATACAATATGTAAGCCTGATGAGAATCTAGTTTGCTTCTCAACACAAATGGTTGTGATTTAGATGTGCTGCTCTCTTGATTTGTTTTTAAATTTACTATTTTCATCACCCCATTTTGCTAACAACCGTGCGTGGTGCATGTCTTAACAGGAAAACAATGAGACTGGTTTGGAGAAGGTGATTCACAAAGTGGCCTTGTTCAAGTAAGTGCTCTTTTTAAATGAATACTTTTTAAATTATAAGTAATTGTTAAATAATTGCAATACGATTGAAAATAAACTTTTTTATTTAACAAAAGAAAACCTGGTGTATCAAGCCATGGAGTTTATGAATTGAAGGAAGAATGCCTCAAGGAGTACAATGTATTTTTTTACCATTATACCAAGACTCAGCACAATAAGGTAAGAAAGCATTTCATGGAAATATGAAGTTAGGACATTGACATGGATTTCTTCTACAACTTAAGTAGGTTTGTTAAACAAGAGGCAAAGAAGGAAGAATGCTAATTAAAATCATTGCGAAATAAAAGATATGTTTTATCACTGAAAATCATATTTTATTTGTTTGCTTAGTTATAGTTTTTCTGTATTACCATATCCAAAATGACTTCTTGTGGTTCACAATAATTGCCATAGAAACCCAGCCAACAATCAATAAGCAATATATTATTATATATAAAAGGGATTTTCCAGGGATTTTCCAGATTTTTTTCCTAAATGCAAATAGTGAATAGCAAAAACAATATATTGTCTACAATTTCAGTTTTAAGATTTTCTTTAGCTCATCAGTGGGCAACATAGGTGGCCTGTATGTGACTTGATTCTTTTATAGTGCCCCAAGCCTTGACCTTATTACTGAAGTTCAACAATTTAATTGCATTGGTCCTAATTTTTGCCTTTTATCCCCATGTAAGTAAAATAGTTATGTTAAATCTCTGATGGATATTGTGCACCTATTTGGCTGATCTTTCCAAAATGCAAAATTGAAGGACAGAATTGAAGAAGCTTCTTGGATCAGAAGTGAAAGTCCAGTTGCCTTTTGAAAAAGCATCTTTGGGACAAGAATGACCTGGATGACTGAGAATCTCCATAGACAAAACTTGAAGGAGATAATGGGAAATTCTGTCCTGAAATAATGTTGCCCTGTTGTAGTGTAGACACTTTTTTGATAGAGAGATGGACCACATACCTAAACAAACAAACAAATAAATAAACAAACAAACAAAAATATTTTATATCCTCCCCTGTTTAATGATTAGTATTCTGGGATGGTTAGAACCAGCTTGATAATGAGACCAAAACTGTTTTGGTATACATGGCAGCCAGTACTTACAGCAGCCTTTCTCAAAACAGTTTCCTTCAGATTTCTTAGATACAGCCATCTTGGTAAGACTATCTTAAGAATTTTGAGCATTGTAGCTTGTTATATCTGAAATGAAGAAACAGAAAAAGGCTATTCAGTAACATTGGAATCCAGGTTTTTTGATACTAGATTGGCCTCTCTACTGCTGCATTGGTTCTCAACCCTATAAGCCTCATAAATAGTGGATATCCAGTGTTGAAGAATTCAATTATATTTAATATATTAAATAGCAACATCACTTCTTTTCCCAATGAACGGTAAATGGTAAAATGGTAAATCAAAGTTCAAAACAAAGCTGTTGTAAATACTACTTTTTTCATACAATGTATTATTATTTATAATTCATCTTTCAGGATAACAATCCTCCCAAGTGGCTTGCATAAAAGATAATCAATACAGTAAAAATTCAGGGTATAAGTAAATAAATAAACTCTAGATGTTTCCTAAGGTGTAGTTGGTAGTAAATGGAGGGAGAGCCAAGAAAAAGTATAGCAGAAAATACTCTGCTTCTGGATTTTTTTTCAGAGAACTTTCTCATTTGAAGTTTTTGATTTTGAAGGGAGGGAAAGAGAGCACTGCTTATCGGGCCTCTGACAAGACCTTGGCAGAAATCTGACAGGATTTCCCAAATACTTATTTGGCATGGTTTGACAAATCTCTTAGCTCATCCTGAGGTTCTCAAATCCACAACTAAGTACAGCTAGGTAAGAAACACAAGTACATCTTGGGAAGATGCTACGTAACAGAGTTGAATGCCCTCAACTGAAAGTGCAGTTTTGTCTATTTAATTGTTTTCAGTACTGTTTTCCTCGTTCCATCCTTAATGGGTTTTTTGTTCTGTATTCATGGTCTTGAAACTGGGTGATCGTTGGTTGTTGACAGAGATTTCTGCCCTGCAAAACTCTGGTTCTCAACCTCCACATAGCTGGGCAAGCTTAGCTGGTAGTTGTCAGCTACATTCTTCTTTCTTTTTTTAGGAATTCAGTATGGTTATTATACTGTATTTCATTTACACAGCTTAGATGTATAAACAACAAACTCCATGGCTTCCAAGGAAAATGTTAAATTTGTGAAAACAGGAAGGGAGCAATTTATATTATTTTTCTTGTTGTAAGTTTATATTTTTGGCTTGTGCTACAGCTTCTTTAGTCCAGGGGTGTCAAACTCGATTTGAATCGCTGATGCCGGACAGCTCCCCCCCATGCGCGCTCATACACACACACACACACACACCTGTAGGGCCGGAGACGCGGGCGCAGCGCTTATCTGCAATCTGGTGGCATCCACGCCGAGATGGCGTGGACTGGGCCGAGGCAATGCTGGCCCGATGCCTCCTGTGCTCACAGGCCTGGCCCACACCATCCCGGCAGGCACGCGTGAGCCCGCTGCCTCCTGTGCGTGTGTGTGCTCGCCACCTCCTGTGCGCACACGCATCCGCCCGGATGGCGTGGGACGGGCCCAAGCAACGTGAGTCAGCCCCTTAGAGTTTCCAGGATGACTGCGCAGGCCGAATCTGACCACATTGTGGGCCAGATCTGGCCTGCGGGCCTTGAGTTTGACACTTCTGGTCTAGTTCCTTTTTTGGACTCAGTTGTTCATAAGTGCTTTTGGTAGATTCACATCATTTACATGTTGATATATAGAAAGCAAATTAAGTTATTCATTTTACAGGCTGAACATATGGAAAAGAAAAGAAGAGTACAAGAAAATAAAGATGAAGGTAAACACAGTAGTATTATGAAATAAAATGGAGGGATAGTTGATGTAGCTGTAATGTCCTATTTACTGTATATGAAGTTGGCAATTATAATCATCCTAGTGATGATGTGGAATTAATGAAACCTTTTGTTTCTGAATTATTTGCTATCAGCCAGAAACTGGGAGGCTTAAGATTTTATATCTGATTCTTTGTTTACTTTTGTAGCAATAGACCTTATGATTTTGTAATATAGATCTTATGATTTCTCCATTTCTGGCTGAGTTTGGAGTGATCGTGGAGGTTTTGTGAGTTCATTAGATGTTGAAGTATAGATATTAGGCTGAAATTGGGGTGCTTACATTCCCATTAGATAGGAATTATGAGCACTGTCACCAACATGATTAATAGCCATTAAGCATTTATTTATTTATTTATTCCATCTATATAGCTGCCCATCTCAAATACATGACTTTGGGCTAAAAACAAAGCAACAATTTAAAAAACTATTAATATATTTTATATTGAATACACATATACACACAAATCACACTATAAAACCATTAAAAAAAATCTATCAAACACAATTAGTAACCCTGATACAAAAACCAACAGGAACAACTTTCATGGCCACTACACAGACTCTACCACACATCTGGATTCCCAAGCCTAGTGGCAGAACCACATCTTTAAGGCCTTACGAAAAGCCAGTAGGATTGGAGCCAATGTAATCTCTGACAGGATGATGTTCAAAAGGGCAGACACCACAACAGAGAAGGTGATCTTTTTGAGCCCTGACAAATGATGTTCTGCAACATTTAGGACTCAGAACATGCCTTTTCTGCTGGACAGGTAGACATAATTGAGGAGAATAGTCCCTCAAATAATTCCTTTGTTAATTATGCTGCATTCCAAGTCATTGCTTTGGTCCTATAGTTTTACTGGGCAAGGATTTATTTAGATGTATGCAAAATATAAACAGAGATTAATATATTGTAGGAACAGATGAGTAGTTCTGGCTAAAATTATAGCCTATTAGTTTCCAGAAATATCTATAAGTTACTCTAAACAAGGAATTGGCCTTACAAATATGATTAGACTACAACTCCAATCAGTTCTCCTGGCAGAGCTAAGATTGATGAGAGTCAAAATGCAATACAATCTGGATGATTGTTCCATTCCATTCTATTCCCTTGCATTCCATTCCATTCCAAACTCTATCTCTCACTCTCTCTCTCTCTCTCTCTCTCTCTCTCTCTCTCTCTCTCTCTCTCTCTCTCTCTCTCTCTCTCTCTCTCTCTCTCTCTCTCTCTCTCTCTCTCTCTATCTATCTATCTATCTATCTATCTATCTATCACATTTCTGAACCACCTATTTCCCTCAAAGAAGGATTCTGGGTAGTGAGTCCAGAGCGATAATAAATTGATCATTATTGCTCTGAACCTAAATTTATGTTGTGATGCCTTAATACATTTTAAATACAAAGCTTTGGCAGTGCCATATTAAGTAGCACCAATTTGCTTAGAAAAGTTCTAAAATTTGTCGGAGTAGATCAGTGGAAGAAATAATAGCTCAATAATCAAGCACATACTGTAGTTTGCATTTATAAAGTTGGCAAGTTAGATTTCTTGCCTAACCTCTTAAAAGGTCTCTGGATGTTAGCACTTAGTCAACCTTGGCTGATGTACCGGTAATAAAACTAAGTTGTGTTGTGTTTTATTAGTACAGTAGTGGCCAAAATTTTGGAAACCTTTTGGGAAAAGTGTACAGTATTTTTGAGGTTTGATGTCTAATAACACCACTTTTTTGGGGGGAATAGTACCATAAAATTATATATCAATAGAAAGATAATTTAATCAAGAATGTAATGCAATAACTTTTATGAAGGATTTGCTATTAGAATAGCAGTTATAAAGAAGAAAAGTGAAACACGTAGAAAAAACGAGATATACAAAAATTGTATATCCTTGCACTCAACTTCACATTGCATTGCGCCATTTCATCTTCTATACACCCAGATGATTTTCTTCTGTCACGTAGGCACAGTTTCTTAATTCTTCTATCATCACTTGCTGTTGTGCACCTTTTCCTGCCTTTACCAGTGTGGATTTGTAGTGACTGAGTCTCCTTATATCTCTTCAAAAACTTAGAAATACCACTTTTGGTTAAGTTTCCACCAATTTTTCTTCTAATTTCTTTATAACTGTAGCCTTGTTCACTTAATAATACTATTTTACATCGCTTTCTGGGCGACCAGTTAACTCTTTGCACCATTACTTTAATTTTATTACGTTTTACAAGCTCACTAAAAGAACACAAAAAAACCCAAGCAACTTGATAGCGATCACATAACACACTGACATATCTCCTCCTGTCAGCTTCAATACATGACATCAATAACTGAATCCTACTGTGATCTGATTGGCTCATTGCCAAAACAAGATGACACCTGATTGGCTCTCTAAACACTCATGCTCATTGGCTACAGTCAGATGAAAGAAAGCTACCTGATATCAACCTAAGCAAGTTGTGCTTCCTTTTTCTGGTTATTTGGCTATAACTTTTCATAGAATACAGATAATTGAACAAACTTTGTTGCATTACATTCTTGATTAAATTATCTTTCCATTGATACATAATTTTATGGTTCTGCTACTACAAAAAAAAAGTGGTGTTATTAGCCATCAAACCTCAAAAATATACTTTTCCCAAAAGGTTTCCACAATTTTGGCCACTACTGTATATCTAGATGAAAAGCCACCAAAAAATTATCAGGGCTTTGGGCTAGACAAAATAAAAAAATATCCCTAAAGAAAGCAGCGGCGAACCACTTCCCCATTATTGCTGAAAAAATTGCATAGATGTGCATTAAGTAACCTGAGTTCAGCTTAGCAGAGATTTATTTCATTTTGACCTAAGCATTGGAGCAGCAAGAAACATTGGCAGTAATAATGGGCAGTTACTTTCAAATAATAATAGTGAAAACTGAAGGAATCAAGATGCCCTATGAAAATAAAATCAAGAGTCTGGATGAATAAGATCACTACAAATACTGGGCATCCTTCAAGCTGGCAGTTTCAAGCACTAAGTCAAGAAGGTTGAAGTGGATACATCATGAGTGTGAAGAGGATCTTAAAGTCCAAACTCAGTAGAGGAAATAGCATCAAGGCAAATAATACCTGGGCAATTCCAGTCATTAGATACACAGCTGGAATAATGGACTGGATTTAAGCAGAACTAAAACCCCTAGATAGGAAGACCAGAAAAATAATGACAGTGAATCAGGTCCTTCATCCATAGCGATGTTGACAGATTCTACTTACCCAGGAGCAAAGGTGGGTATGGAATATTGGAAGTGTACCAGATAGTTGAAGAAAATAAAAGGGTATTGGAAGAATACCTGAAGGACAGTGAAATAGGTGTACTGAAGCTAGTATACGATGAGAGCTTAGTGAAAGACCAAAGTGGCTTACAGGAAAGACCAAACGAAGAATAGAAAAGAGAAATGGCAAGGCAAAGTATTACATGGCCAGTGTGTACACACACACACACACACACGCAAAGCAGATAACAACATGGCAGTAGTCAAAGTGCAATGTGACTAGGGCATGAGTGACTGTCGGAAAGGCCCCCAGATCTAGGAATGTTCATATGTCTCACAAAACACTGTATAAGAAGAAGTATGTACAATTGATTTTGTCTTCTCATAAGAGTAATTTTTATTTCATACCTGGCTATATATTAGTTTCAGCCAAATCTGAAAGCTTAAACTTCTTTCATTCATAATACCGTAAGATGGGTAGGAGTAATGTACTAATATATGTCTGCATTTTTGTAGCACTCCCACCACCTACACCTCCAGAATTCAGTCCTGCTTTCAGAAATGTGGTGAATGTTCTCAACTGTGATATCATGATGCTTATTCTTAGAACTGTCCTGCAAAGAGCACTAGAGCTGGAAAATCACATGTGGACAGAAGCTATGATACAGATGGTATGTTTGTCAGCCATGGTTTGTTAGAGTGAGACCATGTTTTAGCAATATCTTTATTTTAAATGCTTTTTGGGATATATGTTTTTCAAATTCATTTGTATTCTCTACCTCAAATGATTCCTAACTCCATATATCTGTAAGCATGTGGGCTTTTGCCTTAGCATTTTATTTATTTCAAAACAATTCTGCTTTATTATCATCTAAACAATGGCTGTCAGCATACATACAATAACATATTTGTACATCAGGGATAATTCATGAAAGAGATCATGACTGTCTCCATTTTTTGAATTATAAAAATCAGAACTTTTAAATTTGTATGTATATTGATCAGCAAGCAGAAGGAGGCATATTCAATTTTAATGCATATACGGTACTTGAAAGATATGGCTCTTTTATCTCTGTTTCCATTAGTACTGCAGTAGACATCCAAATAGTTGAGCAGTGTTTTAGTATTAGACACCAGAAGGCCAATAATTTACTCAGGAGAATTTCACCAACCTTCTCTTCTTATGGTATTGCTTGGATTAGGGGATTGTGTGCTTTTTCATCAGTGTTCTTACACATCTTACATTTACATGAACCTAGGCAACCCAGCAGCATTTTGAAAAACTTCCATGTTCAGCAGTTCATTTGCTTATTTTACCTTTCTGGGGTCAAATACCAGCACTGCAGGGAATCCAGAAATGTTCTTTAGTATCAAGGGATAGAATAACAACTTGTCAGAGCTTCTGTCTACCTCACCATATACCGGTAGTATACCAAACATAATCAAGATGGAGTTAATTTTCAATTTCTCTTTCCTTCATTCTTCTTTCTCAGGATTGATTAATCTTTTCTAACTCTCTCCCCCTTAACACTTTGTTTATTCCCTCTGCATTCCCATGGCCCAGTCTACATCCCTTCACGTCCTATTGTGACAGGCTGGCTTTGGGTACTTGTTTAATTGCTGTGTGTCTCACCATCCAAATGCAGGCTGGTGTTCTTTTCTGTCCTAAAAGATGGTCCTGGCTAAGATTGGCTAGAGCAGTTACCTGGCTATTAGAGACTATTCCATTACTCTGAAGGATTAAATTTGCTACCTGTCTCTACGTAGGTCCTTCACCTCCTTTCTTTGGGTTTACTTGAAGAGAAGCGTCAGTTAGAGGAGATTCCAGAGGAAGAAGTGACCTTTGACTTCTATCATAAAGCTTCCAGTAAGTGTGCCACCTTGAAAAAGAAAATCTATATTTAGCAATAAAGTGTTAATTCAAATAGTATCAGCAGATGAATATAACTAGGCACCACAGTGAATTTATATATTGCATAAGCGTTATATTAGCAACAGTAATAGCATTTAGACTTCTATACCGCTTCACAGTGCTTTAAGCCCTCTCTAAGCGGTTTACAGAGTCCGCCTATTGCCCCCAACAATCTGGGTCCTCATTTTACTGACCTTGGAAGGATGAGTCAACCTTGAGCTGGTGAGATTCGAACTGCCAAATTGCAGGCAGCCGGCAGTCAGCAGAAGTAGCTAACTTCACTGTGGCTCTTAGATTTGTATTGGTGTTAAATAAACACTCTACTAGACTATACTTATATATAAAATAATATGTAATATGTGGGGGGTGTGTGTGTGTGTGTGTGTGTGTGTGTGTGTATCTATACATACTGTAGGTGTACATGTATTGCCTGTGCCTAAAAATCACAAAATTGACATTAGAAAGAGCAGTCCTTTTTCTAATTTGGATTGTACCGCGTGTACATTTATTTTTATTGGTCAGTTTTTCCAGCTTATAAAAATACAGCCATGCACATGCAAGTCAATAGCTGAATTATAAGGTAATATAGGATTTTAATCTTAGATTTTATTAATTTTGAAAATGCATTTGCTAGGATAGAATGGCCTTTCTTAATAAAGGTGTTTTAAAAATAACATGGAAATGTGTTTTTCATCTATAGAGCTGCTGTAAATAAACAACCTAAAGTAAGAATCAAATTTAATGGAGTAATAATAACAAGGCATTTTTTAAAATCAGTAAGACTATTTTTTCTTATTCTCTTTACTATGTCAATGAAAATAACTTGGATTTCAAAATAAGGAGAAAGAAAATTCCCTCAAGTTGAACATATCTTAATTTATTTTCATATACAGATGTTCCTTAGTATCAGTTTTAATTTTTCCATATGAGAGCTGGCTTTTGTCTATTTTTGTAAGATGACTCAAGTGTATGGAGCCTTCAGATCCAGCCATGGTCATCCTGTCCGGGAATGATGGAAGCTCTTTGTACCTCAATGCAAATACCATTTTTGTGGCTTTTATTGTTTAATCCAAGTATAAAATATAAACAAAAATAGAAATAGGATATTAGGGGAAGGAAAAGGAGAGCAGGAAAGAAAATATGGGGCACAAGGGGGGGGGGGAATGTTGACTTCAAACTCTTTTTAGCACAGTAGAAAACATTCCAGCCTCAACTTTTTACTTTTACACATTAGTATATAGTTATATACCAACCATTTCTACAATTGCAAGAAAAAGTATGTGAACCCCTTGGGATTACGTGGAGTTTTGCATGAATTGGTCATAAAATGTGCTCTGAACGTCATCTAAGTCACAACAATAGAAAAACACAGTCTGCTTAAAATAATACTACACAAACATTAGATGTTACCATGGTTTAATTGAACACAACATGTAAACATTCACGGTGCAGGGAGGAAAATGTATGTGAGCCCCTAGCCTAATGACTTCTCCAAGAGCTCATTGGCGCCAGGAGTGAGCCAACCTTGACTCCAATCAGTGTGATGATATTGGATGTGTTGCTGACAGCTGTCCTGCCCTTTAAAAACACACACCTGGTTTGGGTTTACTGGTTTCAAGAAGCACTGTCTGACGTGAACCATGCCTCGCAGAAAAGAGCTCTCAGAAGACCTACGATCAAGAATTGTTGACTTGCATGAAGCTGGAAAGGGTTACAAAAGTATCTCCAAAAGCCTTGATGTTCATGTGTGCACAGTAAGACAGACTGTCTACAAATGGAGAAAGTTTAGCACTGTTGCTACTCTCCCTAGG
>QLTV01003461.1:3279466-3306517 GCA_003457575.1 Thermophis baileyi | reverse complement strand
TGCAAATAGAGGAAACGTTTGGTTGAGGTTATTGCTGCCAAAGGAGGGTCAACCAGTTATTAAGTCCAAAGGTTCACATACTTTTTCCTCCCTGCACTGTGAATGTTTACATGTTATGTTCAATTAAACCATGGCAACATCTAATGTTTGTGTAGTATTATTTTAAGCAGACTGTGTTTTTCTATTGTTGTGACTTAGATGACGTTCAGAGCACATTTTATGACCAATTCATGCAAAACTCCACGTAATCCCAAGGGGTTCACATACTTTTTCTTGCAACTGTATAACAAATCTACCGTATCTAATCGGCAAAACCAAAGTCAAAGTTTCATTTTTTTTTTCCATCACAAGCACAAAATCAAGAAGCGATTTGTAAATAAAAAACATAAATATATTCTCCTCTTTGAATAAAGCAATCAGTTTAACCATTTCTGCTTTTTCTTCCTGGCTGTGTAAATAGTATATATTTTTATTTGCACTTAATAAACTTTATAAACTATCACCATTTATATTTACAAAATTTATCATATTCTTTCAGATTGTTTAACGTTAAAGGAAAAAAAATACTTTTTCCATCTATTTTAAAACACTAAACTTATCTTTAAAAACATTTCTAAGATCAAAAAGTTCTAATACATCTTTTTTTAAACTTCCTCTTAACATACATATTTTAAAGTTTCAACTAACTCCAATTAACTCACTAAATTTAAATCACTCCCTCCTGATAAAATAAATTTTTTCTTCTTATATACATCCTTTTTAGAACTCTAAACTTTTCCTTAAAATAATACATCTTTTTCTTTAACTTTCTCTTAACATAGATACTTTCAAATATACTTTCAGTAATATTTTACAAGCTTTAAGAATTACTTGAGCATTATATATAAAGGGAAAAATGCATTTTCAAACCCACTTTACATTAAAACTTTCTTTCAATTACAAATATCAGACCGATAAAATCCATCCTAATACCAATTAAGTTTAAGTCACTCCTTCCAGATTATCTTCATGAAATAAAATCTTTTTCTTCTGAAATGTTTATCAAGTAGTTATAAACTTCTCTTTTTCTCAAGGATTTCTCAACCTTGTTAGTGTCCATGAAGAAAAAGTCCCATACTTGTCCTTTTGAAAGTTGCCAATTTCTTGGAACTCTTCTTTCAATGTGTTGGGAGGTTTATATTTAAACCATCACAATAAAGATTGGTGTCAGGTTTATATTCCAAAATTGAAATTGACTCCTCTACATTGTCAGCTCCTTGTGAAGTTGCCTCAGTGGTTTAGTAACTTTCTACACATATTTGCATCTCTGAAGTAGTTTGAGTACTGTAGGGTTTTTTAACATCCTTGGAGCATAGCTGGTCTATGAACTGTTGGATTTTATTTAAGGATTTTTCAAATACATCTCTAATACTTTGCTCCTCCATCTTCTTAACTCCCTCTTTAGTCAGAGTAGCTTTTTTGTAAGCCACTAAAGAATTGCTGGCCAATCAGGAATCATAAGAATTGGAAAGTTTTAGCCACCCACAGCAAAGCAGACCAAACCAAACTACGAATGACTAAAAATAATAAACTAGATACTCCACAATTCCTTATTTTTGCTTGCCTTCAGCAACCTTTTTCCTTATTGTTTTACAATGAAGAAATCCCCAAAATGGTGCAGATCTTCAAAAAGGAATAACAGGCTGTGGCTAAAGAGAGCCTCTCTTAGTTTAATAAAGATTAATAGTCCTTAAAATGATTAAGAAATGAAAGCCACAATTTACTGTCAATTTGAAAAATAAATTAAAAATAAATTCCAAAACGGCTACTTCTTCAGCAACAAACTGTAGCAATAGCAATAGCACTTAGACTTACATACCGCTTCATAGTGCTTTTACAGCCCTCTCTAAGCGGTTTACAGAGTTAGCATATTGCCCCCAACAATCTGGGTCCTCATTTTACCCACCTCAGAAGGATGGAAGGCTGAGTCAACCTTGAGCCAGTGAGATTTGAACCACCGAACTGCAGCTAGCAGTCAGCTGAAGTAGCCTGCAGTACTGCACTCTAACCACGGCGCCACCTCGGCTCTGATTGCAGCCCTGCCCCCCCCCTCCAGCTGTTGGCACTCAGGCTGCTTCGAAGCACAACTCCTGAAGCTACTTGCAAACCCATTGCTGTATGGAGGATCTTGTGGGATGATTCTAGGACTCTCCCTAACCCAGGAGAGTCTCATAAGTGCAATTTTTTAAAGAAGTGAAATACACATTGCTAATTAAAGTAGTGAGAAGTTAGCTCTAAGCAAAGGTAAATTTATAACTATTAAGACTTGCTTGTGCGGAATTATTCAAATTGTAGCAATTATTAGTAAAAGAAGGAAATGCAACTCCTTTAGAAGAATAAATGTATGTGGCTGATTTGATTGATTAATTAAGTTTTAGTTTAAAAAATCCTTTCTGTTGATAAAGGAATGGGAAGCTCTGCTTTGAATGCAATGAACATCCTCATGATTTTGGAAAAGCTGAAAGGAATTCAACAACTGGAATCACAAAAAGACATGATCATCTGGGTACTACGGGTAAGTAAGGATTACTACTGAATAAATCAATCAGGAATTGGCAGGGTGGGGCTTGAGGGTAGTATGACTTGTCTTTATGGTCTTCCCTATAAAATAAAATAAGGCAAAAGAGTCTCTGTAGATCCCAAGTGGAGTAAAACAATTAAAGATGATTATGATACAACTACAGAAGAAAGATAAGAAGAAGAAATAGTATTGGCTAAATTGAAATGGTTACTAGCAGAGGATGCTTTGGATCTCCATACATTTCTTGCAGGACAAACTGGAAATATTACATGTGCTACACGCAGTTTGTGTTCAACTATTAAATCTTTGTTTGTAGATGTTTGAGACGATAAAATGCTTGAGAGAGAAGTCTTCTTTTCCCATGGCCGTCACTGCACCTATGTCAGAATCTACAAAAGTCAATGAGGTAACCATGAAATAAGGTAGCCTTATATTCTTAAGTATTTTATGAATACAGGACCAGCTGAAATGATAAATGTTCTCATTCCTCTATTTTGTTTTTACTTCTTGTAGAGTATGCTTTGCTGGCACTTCCCTCCAGCAGATACTCCTCAATGTACATTGTGTCATTCATTCAATGACCATTGGAAGTTTTAATGGCTCAGAAAGGGTGCGTTATGGCCGATAAAGACTTCCAGTCGTTGTAAAACATCACTCATCTCCCTGCAGTCATGTGATCACAATCTGGATGCTGGCAACCTATTTGCATGTATCACTGGTTGCACCCAATGACTGTGTGATCTTTTTTACATGACCTCCGCAGGCATTGAGAGGTGGAGAGAAAAGGATTTTAGCACCCGGAAGCTCTGCAGATACAGAGAGGATGGAGAAAAGGATTTTAACTCTGGTAAAATCCTTCTCTCCCTGTTTCTCTGTGCCTGCACCCTTGTGTTCTTTATCTGGGATAAAGGATTCACTTAGCAATCTGTGTGACTGCTTAACAACAGCAGCTGGGGGTTCTGGGATTGTGGTCATTGAGCGAAGCAGTCACATACATGACTGCTCAACAACTGAGATTTTGATCCCAATTATGGTCATTAACCAAGGATTATCTGTACTCATAATAATTGCAGTCACCACTCTGTAGCTTGTGGAATTTTATTTTCCCTTTTCCTGAAAATTGCCCGTGACACTCTTTCCCCCTCTAAGGCAGGGGTTCCCAGCTTTGAGGCCGTGGCCCACAACCAGGCTGCGCAAGCAGTGGGCCGATGAACATGTGCATAGCTTGACTCGTGCGAGTGGCGGACCAGCGCACTTGCATGCATGTGCAGCTCTACTGCATGTGTGTGCACGCTGGCTTGCCGCTCGTGCGGCCTGGTTCCCCTCTTCCCATCCAGCTGGGCCGCCAAGCCACAAAGGTTGAGGACCACTGCTCTGAGGCTTGTTGGGACCATAACCTTTCACTTTAGGCCGAAGAGCCAGATGTTTGGGGATTTGGCAAGACTATCAGAAGGAAATGCCAATTTTTATTTTATGTCTGGGATTGTCTTGAATAATACAGAGAGTGTTTGTTCTGTTAAATCAGATGCAGAAAATTCAGGAGAAAGAGAAGGCTGAGAGGAAGAGAAAAGCAGAAGTAGCCCGATTACATCGCCAAAAGATCATGGCTCAGATGTCCGCTTTACAGAAAAATTTCATAGAAACTCACAAGCTCTTGTATGACAACACGCAAGAGACACCTGGAAGAGATGTTATGGAAGTGGAGAGGTAGGAGGAGGGAATAGTATATCAGATGAATGCAAAAATTAGTAACCAGGTTAGTTTGGACCTGGTTAGTATTTGGATTGGAGACACCCAGGGCTATAGGCTAGACGTGGAAATAAAAATAAATCCTGGAAGACCCTCATGACAAACAGTTTATGCTCTTCCAGAGTTAGCTAGATATGTTGGACACTGTGAATGGCTCTCTTATTGTGGTAATGTACCATTTTGGATCCCTTCCAATACAGATAGTCCTCGACTTGCAACAGTTCATTTATTGACTGTTCAAAGTTACGACGACTCTGAAAGAAGTGACTTATGACCATTTTTCACCCTTACGTAGCAGCATCCCTATGGTCACATGATCAAAATTCAGATGCTTGGTAACTGGCTCATTTATGAAGGTTGCAGTGTCCCAGAGTCATATGATCACCTTTTGTGACGTACTGACAAGCAAAGTCAATGGGGAAGCCAAATTCACTTAACTGTGTTACTAACTTAATAACTGCAGTGATTCACTTAACTGTGGCAAGAAAAGTCGTAAAATGGGGCAAAATTCACTTAACAAATGTTTCACTTAGCAACAGAAATTTTGGGCTCAATGTGGTCATAAGTCGAGGACTACCTGTGTTGATTAAAGGTAATATGGGAGAGACAACCATCCCCTGAGAGGGGAAAGTGACACTAGCTCCTAGCAGGGAAGAAGATTGGCACAGCTCATGCATTTCACATACTGTAGGGTAGAGCATAATACAAGCGGTATCCATGCTAAAATGTGAGGCATTTTTGGCAAGGCAATGCCTCATCCAATTACAGGCCTCAATCTGCTCATAAGAGAAGGGCATGATGGCATGCACAGATTTTGAATATATGTCAGTGTAGGAGCTCTTCCATCCCTGCAAGATAAAAGTTTAATCTGCCCTATCTTAATCAGGAAGGATCTACTTCTGTACTACTTCTTGTGCTGGCTGAACAGGCTTTTGTTTTAAAATCTGAGAGAGATGAAATTGTTTTTAAATATTAAATTAAGAAAGTTATTTCATCACAGAACTCAGTCAAGCATTATTAGGTTTCTGTGATTACAATGCTCTTGTATTATCATTCAGATTCACTCAGTTTAGCTGCTTGATAGGTGCTGCATTAAACAGGTTTTAGTTTGAAGTTCAGGTTGAGGATAGGTCCATTTTTAATAGTTTTAAAGCGAATTTGATTTTTATCTAAAACTAAATTACGAATAATTGTTGTAGTGATCTTTGACTGGATTGTTGACCAAAAATCCACTGATTTGAATCTTGTGTCTTAGGTTCATACTCCCGCATTATCAAGTCAGAATTGCCTTGGGGCCCAAGCGAGGTCAGTCTGTCACTGAAAAAGAAAGGCTGACATGTATCCTGTGTCAGGAAGAACAGGAAGTAATGCTAGAAAATGCTGCCATGGTTTTATCTGCCTGTATCCAGAAATCCACTGCCTTAACCCAATGTAGAGGGAAAGAACTTGAACTTGCAGGAGGTATGTATATTACGTTGTGAAACTTTTGGGGAACTTTATAGCAGCTGCGGAGGACCTTGGGTGAAGCTGATGGTCTGGACCCTTTCCAGTCAGGATTCAGGCTGGGTTATGGGACTGTTGTGGCCCGCCAGCGTCCCGTGCAGTTGATCATGGATCCCGAGGACGATGAGGCGGTTGTGGCGAGGTACCGTCGGCCCGTGCACCTGGCACCCGAGTCAGAGAGCGAGGAGGTTGGAGAGGACTCGGTGCCAGAGGCTGAGAGTCAACCAGGGCCTTCTGTACCTCCTGAGGAGTCCATCAGGGCCGAAGAAGAAGAGGAGGAGCCTCTTCTTCTCGATGCTTGGGCACGCAGGCTACTCAGGAGGAGGTCTCCTCGAGAGTAGAGCTGCAGGCTAAGTGGCCACACCCTTAGACTAGTTAAGCCCTGACCACGCTTAGCCTTGTTTCAGGAAATAACGTTTATTATTACTCTTGATCTTTGTGACTCCAGTCTGCTCGGTTCTTGTTCCAGTACGAGTCTTGTTTCCTGCATTCCTAGCTCTGGGAGTGTTGCCAGATACAGTAAGACCTGCTCATTATCTCTTGGACTCCGGCCAGCTGTTAAGACTGTACATTAACAGCGGAGGTTTGAAAAAGACTCTTCTGCCTTTATTTTGTTTTCAACGACTCCTAAGAAGTTATTAGGAGACCTTTATTATTAGTAAACGAACAGTGTTTTGCAGTTTGTGTGTGCGTATTATTGGTGGCTCGTCGCTGGGGAAGAAGAGGGACTGAGATGGTATTGATGGTGCCCGTAGATGACCTCTGGCAGGAGCAGGATGGGGCAGTGTGACCATACTCGCTCTTTTTGACCTCACAGCCACTTTCAGCCATCAACCATGGTATCCTTCTAGACTGATTTCGGGAGTTGGGAGTGAGCTGCACTGTTCTGTGCTTGTTCTCCTCCTTCCTCTGGGGTCAGTTCCAGTCGTTTTTAAGGAGAGGGGAGATCCAGCCACAGAGATCCAGGAGAGATCTCAAGATTCAGTTCTCTCTCTTCTCCTATTTAACACCTACACAAGGCTTCTGGATGAGGTGATCCAACAATTTGGGGTAAAGTAGCATCAATATGCTGATGATACCCAGCTTTATATCTCCATGCTGGGCTGCTTGAGCAATATCTTGGATGTCCTGTCTTGGTCTGGACAAGGTGAAATGGGCTTTGATTCAATCCAAGCAAGACTGAGTGGCTTGGGTTTTGGGGCCTTCTAGTGACAATTTTTCCCCCACTGCCAGTGCTGGATGGGATGGCACTGCCCTAGATGGACCCAGGATACATTCTGAGGGTCCTCTTGGATTCAAGGGTCCTAATAGAACAGGTGGCAGCCGTGGCCAGAAGGACCTTTGCGCACCTTAGTACACTTTAGGGTTGAGTCTTTTCCTGGATTGGGAGGTTTTATTCACACTCTCTCATGCCTTCATGACTTCTCTGGATTCCTGTAACACCCTGCCCTTCAACTAAAGCTTCAACTATCGGCTGTACAGGTACTAAAGGGTATCTGACATTAAACGCATCATCATTGCTACGTGAGCTGCACTGGCTTCCAGGTGCATTTTAAGATGGTTATCCCCTTGATAACTAAGCTGGTTATCATCTTTAAGATCCTTCATGTCTTGGGGCCAGTTATGTAATAGACTGACTTCTCCCTGTTGTTTCTATCCATCCAGTTTGGTCTGGCAGGTTGGGCATGTTATGGGTCCCATCAGCAAAGGTATTGTGCCTTCTCTGCTGTAGTCCCTGTCCTCTGGAATATTTTCCATTCCGAGATTAGGATGAGCCTAACCCTGTTGGCCTTTCATAAGGCCATGAAGACTTGGTTGTGTGCCCAAGCCTGCCCCCCCCCCCGGGTATATTAAGGGTCCTATTTCTTGATTTTATTAACATCCATGGCAATAGTTCTACTATGTGATCATACATCATAGGAACAATTTACACATAGGAATATAGCATAAATGAACTTCATATAATTTATTTATCAGAATCTTTGCTTCCAATGGATAGCTTCTCATCCTACCTTTTATTTTCAAAATCCTCAAAATTCTAAAATTACAAAAGACTGGAGTTTTACTGACCAAATATTGTCAAATATAGATACACTGATCGATCATACGTAATGCAAAAGATCATTTGCTAGTCTTTTAATTTAATATAAATGATAAGTTCTTTTTTATTCCCTAAAAAGATGTCCCTTGCCAGAATTGGATGTGTAAGCTTATTAGTGCACATTTTACAAAACATCCCTTATTGCAAAAGGAAACAATTTAATTTATTTTCCTCAACAGAAGACACTGATCCTCTTTTCATGGATCCGGACTTGTCATGTGGAACACATACCAGCACTTGTGGCCATGTGATGCATGCTGCTTGCTGGCAGAAGTGAGTTGATATATTCAGTAATTTTTATTGTTTGCTTAATCTTTAGTCAGTTTTCAGACTACCTCTTCTAAGGTGCTTATGTATATGTTTTATTGACTAAGTAGAAAGTAAAGAGACAGCACTAAAAAAAGGGAAAATATTTGTAGCTCAGGGTTGAAATGTGAGGTCCTTGGTGGTCTCTGAGTTTCGTTGTTTTCTTGCAGATGTTTCATTACCCAAACTGGGTAACATCATCAGTGCCAGTCATTTTATAGCCAAGGAATGTACTCAAAGAAATATAAGGCTAAATGCAGAGGAAAAATTACTTGTTGATTTAGTTCCAAATTCCAGAGTAAGGGAAGACATGTCATAGGCTAATTCAAACCTAACATAATAGCTCTCAGCTTCACTTTTTGATGTAGATTTCTTCATTAAGTAAGACAATAAATAAAGCAAAAAATTAAACAGAATTAAACATAGGGGATGGGTAAGAGAATGGCTGAATTTGCCTTGAGTTATGGTTTCAAGACCTTAAGGTGTGGATAACTGTAAATTCCATGGTACCCACATTGGGTTCTCTTCTCCTCCCCCTCCCTTTTTTTGTTCTTCACCAAGTTGCCTGATGAAGGAGAATGCAAATATTTGTGTGCTATTATATAACATTTGGGATTGTCCATTTAAATTAATAACTCTCCAACTAACAAACATTTCAAAGGTATTTTAAAAAATCAAGGTTAAGTCCAGATAATCTGATTTTCTGAATAGTTTTCTGATAACTCTCAAGTTATAGGGACCAATTTGTACTAGGGTTGGCTGACTGAGTCCTAAGTCACTGTTAGTGATGTGAACGTTAAATTCTTATTTTTTTCAAAACCGCTTATCTATAGCTTTTGTCTGTGTTGAGCTGTTGGCTGACAGCTTTTGCTGAATGTCAGTTTCTGCTCCATATAAATGGAAATGAGTTCAGGTAGTCCTTGCTTATTGACTGCTAATTCAGTGACAGTTTAAAGGTAGGTTGCAAAGGGTGATTTTTATGATTGGTCCTTGGACTGACAGCTATTGCATCTTTCTCATGGTCACATGATCACAATTCATGCGCTTGGTAACTAGTGCGCATTTATGATGGTGCAGCATCCTGCAGTCATGATTATCATTTCCAACCGTTGCAACCAACTTCCAACAAGCAAAGTCGATGGGGAAATGAGCAGGAAGTTGCAAATCATGGTCACATGACATATTTAATGATTGCAGGTGATTTGCTTTAAGACTACAGTCGGAAATGATGTAGTAAATCAGGGACAATTATATGACATTTCACTTTATAATCACATCACTTAGTGAAGGAGTACTGGTCCCAATTGCAGTCAGTAAGCGAGAACTGTATGTACTGTAATGATTTATTGGTGAAATAGTCAAATTGAATGGATACCAAATTTCAGAACTGGGTGTTTGCATGTCTGAATTAGGTGGTTTATTCTGAGATGTCCATCTGAATATCCATTTCAGATACTTTGAAGCCATTCAACTGAATTCTCGACAACGTCATCATGTTGAACAGGTTTTTGATTTAGGGAATGGCGAGTACCTTTGCCCGCTGTGCAAATCCCTGTGCAATACTGTGATACCAATTATTCCTTTGCAAGAAGAGAAGATAAACAGGTATATTTCCTTTTTTCTTTATTTTAATCTGCAGCTGTTTTTCTTACATTTATAGAGAAAATACATGATTCTTTCCTATGTTATACAGATAGTCCTCAACTTATGACCACAATTGAGTCCAAAATTTCTGTTGCTAAGCAAGGTAGTTGTTAAATGAGTTTTGCCCCATTTTTGGGGCCCAGTTGTTAAGTGAATTGTTGAAGTTGTTAAGTGAATCATATGATTGTTAAGCGAATCTGGCTTCCCCCCTTGACTGTGCTTGTCGGAAGGCAGCTGGGAAGATTACAAATATGATCACATGACTCCCACGACAGTGCAGCTCTCATAAATACATGCCAGTTGCCAAGCACCTGAATTTTGATTGCCTGACCATCGGGATGTTGCAGTGGTCATAACCGTGAACATTGGTCTTAAGTCACTTTTTTCAGTGCTGTTGTAACTTCGAATGGTCACTAAACAAATGGTTATAAGTCAAGGACTATCTGTATGAGTATTTTATTAACATATTGTCCAGTGTAAGATCTTTCTCAGCTTTGTAGGAAATACCAATTTTTGATAGCTAGAACAACCAGAGCAAGATCAGTTCATATCTGAATAATCACCATCGTAACCCAATAGCTTTTTAAATGATGTCGTGTGTGTAAAACATGCAAATTCCATGGCTGTCTTTTTTGTATTGTCAGTGAGGATGCCGAAATGGTAGCTCAGCTTCTGTCTTTGTCCAAGTGGCTAGAGATTGTTATGGCTCGGATAGCTGGTTACAACAAGAAAAGCAATAAAGGTTAGTGAATCTCATGGAGAACTTTAGAACTGAGCAGAACTCTTTTAAGATACTGTTGAATGAGTTAAGATGTAATCCCATTTGTTTTCCAGTTACAAAATTGCTTCCACTGATCTTTATTATTTCTCATAATCTTTTCTTCTGGCTGTATTTTACTGGTGCAGTCAATATTCCATTTCTTTTATGATTTATTAATTTCTTCTTAGTTTATTGTCTATACTAGTATATTGCATTAGGATGGCTTTGTCATTATTTCTATATTTTAAAGTCACTAACCTAGAGAGAAATTACAAATCTTTATGCTTTTTATCAAGGCTATTTAATTTCTCATATGGCTAAATAGAAATTTTGGCCAAATGACTACATTGCATTTGTATAATAAAAGTAAGATTTTTTTATAGTAAAAGTATTTATTTCAGTTAGTTAAAATCAAAATGTAACAATCTTTTATTTGATTTTTGAAGAAACCAAGATTGCCCCATCTTTACTTAATAAAGAAATGGAAGATGCTTCATCTGAATTCCATTCTATACTTAGCTTTGGAGTTCAGCCTTTGTAAGTATTGAGTCACACTTACAATGTTTTTGTTATATGTATATTGTGAATCTGTCTGTCTGTCTGTCTGTCTGTCTGTCTATTATAAATTAGCAACTTTACATATGGATGTTTCTTCTATATCCAAGAGATGAATTCAATGAAAATGCTTCTTGTTCATGAAATATTTTGAAACATTATACAGTTGCTGAATAAAGGGTTACTATACTAGTTAGTTCATAAAACAAAATGGACATTCCATTAAAAGCTACAGTATACATAGCATATCTTAGAAAATAATTACATCATATGGTGACAATATGCTTTATATGTTACCTTTTTAATGTACTGTCGTCTTAAATGAAGTGTTTTTATTGAAAATGTTATAATGAAGCTCATTTATACAGTTTATTTTTATTGTGTCTCGCTTTGTTGTTCAAACAAAAAGAAAAACCACTAATTTGAATTCTAGCTAGTCACTAATGACATTACTTTAGGAATGTAACTTCAACTCTGGTTTAACTTTAGTGTTAAAATTTACCTTAATCGTGTAAAGAACAAAGAATGATATAGTCTAGTGCAATGATGGCGAACCTTTTTCTTTTTGCGTGCCAAAAATGGGAGCGTGCGCGCGCGTGCCGGCACACAACACCCCCCCACGTGTGCTGTACTGCGCATGCGTGCATCACCCCCACCCCCGTTGGGCCGTTTTTAACCCTCCGGAGGCTTCAGGAGGCTTCCCTGAAGCCTCCGGAGTGCGAAAAACAGCCCACCGGGCGAACCGGAAGTTTGGAACACGGACTTCCGGTTTGCCCGTTGGGCCATTTTTTGCACTCCAGAGGCTTCAGGGAAGCCGCCTGAAGCCTGGGGAGGGCGAAAACGGCCTTCCCCAAGGCCAAAAATCAGCTGGCCAGCACGCGTATGCGCACTGGAGCTGACATAGGGCAACGCCTCGCGTGCCCTCAGATATGGCTCTGCGTGCAACCTGTGGCACACGTGCCATAGGTTCGCCATCATGGGTCTAGTGTATCCAACTTAGGACAATTTCCAGCAATGAGGACTTCAATTCCCAGAATTTTGCTGCATACTATAATTAAGAATATTACTTCAGGTAATGTAACAATTTATCTTTTGAACATTATCATCACCAGTTCATAACTTCTGGGTTCCTTCCACAGAATTGAATATTCAAATAGCATTAAAGAGATGGTGGTTCTCTTTGCCACAGCAATTTATAGAATTGGATTACAAGTTGCTCCTAATGAAGTTGATCCACGTATTCCTATGATGACTTGGAGCACTTGTGCTTTTACAATCCAGTGTTTAGGTAAGTAAAAAGTTGAATTTATGAGACCATTTGAAATAAAGCTTTTATTGTATTCTTATGTAAAATAGTAAGCAACTATATTTTTGAAAATAAAGAAAAGCTACTTAAAGTAGTTAATAAAATCTTGGTATATAGAATGCTAAATGTATGTATTAAATTTACATGTCACCCATCTTGCTGTCTGCTAGAAAAAAGTCAGACCCTTACAGTCCCCATTAACATCCTATGCTGCTAAAAGTGGATAGTGAAATTTTTAATTTTGATGTCAGAAAATACTACTTTCTATAAGTTTTCCCCCTAGTACTCCTTTAACTGGTAATAATGGTACTACCTACCCCAAAACCATTTTTAGAAATTGTCGTAGATGGGAAGATATTTGTTGCTCTAGAATTGGTATTAGGATTATGTTTAGATATAACAGCAAGAAACATTTAAATGCCCGTGGCTAATATCATGATTAATAATATCCATAGGCTAAGCCTTGGTTTATTAAATAATTCTACTTTGTACTTTAATTTCTAGTATTCAGTATTCTAGTATTCAATTTCTAGTATTGAAAAGTGAAAGGAGACTATTCTGTGCACTAGTATATTACTAAACAGATGTAACACATCTATATCTGCAAATGCAATAAGCTGAAACAGAACTGTTAATTTAGAATAAGTCTAACTACAATGCACCTTGTTTCTAATAAGGCTACTGGAAATAAATTCTGTACAATTTAATACAGTTATAATTTGCTATTGATATGGCATATTTCAAGTGAAAAGAATGAACAAGTAAAATGAGATTTGAACAAATGAATTGGTACATCACTCTTAGATGTTGTGCTACACAAACTCTGACATAAAAGCATGCCAGATGTAAAAATAAACTGTCACAGCGAAAACAAGGGTTTTGATATCAGTCGAATTGCATTAAAACCAAAATCTTATCCTATTCCCCTGAAAGCAGCAGTTCATAGTGATTTATGGGAATTGAGCTATAAAGATCTGGCAATTTTTGACCACTATTAAAGTATACCTTATTCACTTTACATTTTCTTCTTGCTTTTAAAGAAAATCTTCTAGAAGATGAGGGCAAGGCTTTATTTGGCTCTCTACAAAGTAGACAGGTATGAATGGCTAGTGGTAATAAATGTGTTTTTATTCATTGCCAAGGTAAATAGACCGATAGTTTCTTGAGAGAGATCCTTTTAATCCTTGCAACTTACATTATATATATGCATTTTTTAAACTTGAAAAATGTGCCTTAGTCACACAAGGAAAAAAATTAGTAATTTTTTTTGGTCAAGAAGCTGTTTATATACATAACAATACATAATTATGTAATGTAAACTGATGAATAGAAGATTGGCCTTGCCGTTTATATTAATCTGTATATTTCCAGGGAACAAGGCTCATGAGTACTGATCCAGATGAGATTGTGATCTTTTCTTCAGTTATTATTTGTATTCCTAGTTATTATCTGTTCTTGTAAGACACTTCCAAATAATAGGTGTATTTAAACAGACACTAGATGGCCCTAAAGATGCTGTAGTTGCATTCTGCATTTTTGTTTTTTATGAAGAAGGACTTCAGGCTAAATACCATGTTTCCCCGAAAATAAGACCCGATCTTATATTTTTTTGGTCGACAAAATAAGCACTAGGACTTATTTTTGGGATAGGTCTTATTTTTTCGTGGCCACAATGGAGCAGGAGGTGAGGCAGGGGGATGGAGGACGAAGTGAGACAGTGGGGGGGGGTGGAGGACGAAGTGATGCACCAGTGCCGTGGCCACTAAGCAAGGCAGTGGGGGAGTGGAGGACAAAGCGAGGTGTGGGGTGCAGAGCTGCCCCGAGGGCCTCACAGCCAGGCCATCAACGTGCCGACAACTGCCTGGCTTCACGGCAGCGGCTCCAGCAGCTCCAGGCAGATTGCCAGCCCGCTTCTTCTCCTTACTCGCCACTTCAACAAAGCAGGAAGCTAAGAGAGGCTAAGCGAAGACAAAATAAGGCGGAGGGGTGGAGGACGAAGCTTCTTCTCCTTGCCGCTGCAACAGAGCGGGAGGCTGAGTGATGCATCGGTGCCATGCAGTAGTGGTATTCACTTACCTTTGCTACCGGTTCGGAAATGTGAGCGTGCACGTGTGCAGAACCTTCTGCGCATGCAAAGAGCGTCCATGGTGGGTTGGCGGAGCCTCCCGCGGCAGCTGCTACCAGTTCGCCCGAACTGGGGCAAACCAGTAGAATACTACCACTGGTGCCATGGCCACTAAGCGAGGCATTGGAGGGGTGGAGGATGAAGTGAGGCGGGGGGTGGAGGACAAAGTCCCAACAGTATCCTTGGCTGTCCAGCCTGCAGAGCCCTGATGCTGGCAAAGTGAGGCAGTGGCGGCCGGAGCAGCCCCTTCCCCATCTCAAGCTAGTGGGGCGCCTCCTGCCACCCCTCTCGTTCCACCACCGGTTGCCTGGAGCCGTTGGGGGGCCTTGCCTTGCCACCTGCTTTCCAGCTCCCGCCCAGCTCCCCACGCTTCCCCAAAGCATCCCTTAACTAACCTGCTTTCCAGCTCCGTTCTCTGTCACGGCGTGCAGGGCAACAAAAGAAGACTGGGATTACAAAAAAAAAGTTCAATCAGACCTTCCAACTTTGTGAGATCTTTTTTTTTTCATGAGAAGTTGGAAGGTCTGATGGATCTTTTTTTTTAGTCCCCACAAACTTCTTTTGTTGCCCTGCGGGCAGTGGAGAACGGAGCTGGAAAGCAGTTTAGTGAAGGGATGCTTTGGGGAAGCGAAGGGAGCTGGGCGGGAGCTGGAAAGCAAGTGGCAAGGGGAACAAGGAGAAGAAGCTTCGTCCTCCACCTCCCCATGCCTCGTTTCATCCTCCAGCCCCCCCCCCGCCTCCTGTCGGCAGCAACCAAATAGAATGGGCAGCCTACCGGCTGCATGGGCTCTTAAGTAGGACTTATTTTAGAGGTTGGCACAGGTGTGAAAATTGGGATAAGGCTTATTTTCGGGGTAGGTCCTATTTTCGGGGAAACACAGTAGCTGACCATAACCTAGTTGGATTTCAGTTCCAAAATTTATAGCAGTTTCTGTGGTGGCAGGAGAATGCTACAGTCCTTAAATGGGTGTAATATAAGAGCAGTGGTGAATTCTTGCCTTAAGGGGGATCTTTCCACTTTCTAGCTGGGTAATATAAATTATTTTTTTAAAAAAGAAGCAGGTTCTAATCTAGAACTGAATAATATCTTCATGTGTAGACTGCTGAAGGCCAAGCATTTCAGTGTGCAATTTACCATCATCTTTCAGACAAAGCAAATAATTATAAAATCAGAGATTGTCATTATTCGCTAAACATATGCTCAAGTGCTAGATATTTTTAAGCAGTTCTTTCAGATTGTACCTTGAATGTTTATTTTCTCAATTCACTAATATATAAATTCTTAGACAAGGGGAAGTAAGTCCTTCTCTACCTGTATATTTTTCCCATATTTGCTACTGAGCTATATATACTGACTTAATTCTTCAGGCACTGAAGATGATTCTTTAAGAAAAAGAATAAGAGAACAGCTTCATTAAAACTTCCTTCTGCTTCTTCTTGCACTCTAGCACAGTGGTCTTAAAGCACTGGTACAATTTGCAGCTGTTCAGAGGACTACAGTATCCCAACACGTGATCCAACAACATCTTGTACGTCTCCTAGGAGGTAATGTGTTTTTCATCACAAGATTTGGAAAATATTTAAAATCTTCTTTCATAATGTTTCTTTCCTAATACAGTTGTGCATTTTGATAAATAGTGTAGATATACGCAAGCACATCTAGTATTGCAAGACTCTAGACACCCCATTAGATCAAAGAGGGGCGTGGCCAAACGTCGCAGCCCCACAGGTGTTTCCCCGCTCTGAGGGAAACCCCGAATCCCAGCTGCTTGGGGACCCAGAATCAGTCCGGAACCGGGTCGGAACCGCCCTGGAGGGGCAGTGAAGAAGAGAGGCAGCGCTCGGTAGTCCTGGGGGACTTGCAAACCCCCCAGGGAGACGGCACCAACCTCTCGACCAGCAGCTGTGGAAGACGACTCTGTCGCCATTAGCTGGGACAGCCATGAACGGAACGATAGGAACAGAGAGATCGTGGATTGCCTGGGTGACAAGATCTAAGCGTTTGTGCAGGAGAGAAGTGAAAGTGTTGAAGCCGGGTGAGCGTTTGGCCAATTTAATAATAAAAAGAAGAAATTCAAAAGGAGACTAAAAGATATTCTAGAATGGAGCTAGTGGCTATCTAGCAATTGGAAATACCATAGAGAGACTTAAAAGAACAGAGTTTTAAAAGCACAAGAAATTTGAGGATGTTTCTATAATTGGACTTGGTGGAAGTTAAAGAGACTGAAAAAGAATAAAGAATTTGAAGAAAATATCCCATATGTGGATTTAAAACGTTTTGGAGAGTTTTGTGAAATAACTGTATTGCATTGGAAATCCGGTACCGCCATCTGCTGGTTGGAAGAAATATTACAACAACTTGTGGAAAGATAGAGAAAAGGACAGCTGTGAGGATTTATTTTGCTTAAAAGAAAAGATAACCTTGAAACTGTGAGAATCTGAAAGGAGTGTATGCTGAGCTAGGGTGTTTGATCTTGACTTATCATGGTAATGGAAGATAATAAGACTCTGAACTGGAATGGAATATATTAAAAGTGGATACCAAAATATTGAAATATAAAGAGAATATATGGATTTCAGCTTTAATTAAGAGAGATTTAATTATGGAAGAGTGTGTGTTTGAAGAATTAATTGGGTTATTAAAATATATAAAAGACATAAAAACCTATCTCTTGGAAATTAGAGGTAATAAGAAAGCAGAAACGAAGTTGGAATATATAGAACATTTAGAACCTACAGTGTTGGAAAATAAAAAAGAGAAACAAGGAAAGCATATTGAAGAAAAAAGGATCGATAATAAAAAACAAGATGATTTCATTGGGATTTACAGTGACAAGACAAGATTAGATGGGGAGTATCACCCCCAAAAGAACCAATCAAAAGTTGGAGGAGGTAATAAGGAGAAACTAGGCGGAATTGTGAGGAGAGTTCAACAAATAACATACTTAAACGGAAGAAAAGGAATTCAGAAAAAAAGAATTTATATGTATAAAAATAAAAGAAAGAAAAAGAAAAAGTTAAGCGAAGGGGAGGAAAGGGAGAAACTCACAAGACGTGGAATTTCTGAGAGATCAAAGGAGAATGGATGAAGAGGGGAGGTTAATGGAATGAAAAAGGGGTGATAAGATATATGTTAAGAGTTTTATTTGTATCAATGGTATTGTGTATAATTAATTATGGTATAAGGTTTTTATGTAAGAGTGGTATATGATGATATATTTATGAATAGTGATGATGTAAACTATATTATAGTAAATGCAATTGTTGGAATGTGATAAAATTTGCATAATTATGTTAAAAGGTGTTTTATATAAGTTAATAATTTTATATTAGATTGGTACATGATGGTTAAAATTAAATTTTGATGATGGAAATAAATTAGACTATAGTAGGTGAATTGTTGGAAGGTTATAAAATTTGAATAATTATTATTTTAAAAGGTTTTTATATAAGATTTGTATAATTCATAAATTTGATTTAATGTTGAAAATAATTTTGATAATTATTGAAATTGTTGGAATTTGGAAGTTGGTAATATAACCAACCAATGGATGGATATGTAGTGGTAAGATTTGATTTTGTTTAAATATTGAGGATGAGTTAAAATAAGAAATTGAATAATAAAGGTGAAACGAAGTTCTGAAAAGGTAAAAGAGATTAGAAATTTAGGGCATTTAGAAATGATAGAATAAAAATAAAACGAGTAAAGATATAAATTGAGGAAAGGGAGGAGTATGGCCTAAAATTAAAAACATAAACAGGATGGAATTGAAGGATAAATAAGAAAGGAGGTACAAGAGACAATGAATATGTATGGAAGATAAGCTATAGCGATTAATTTGGAAGAAAATTGAAAATTAAAGGTGGTAGACCCAGGCGACAAAAAGAGGTGGCAAGGAGGCAGCATTAGAATAATAGTAAATATACCTAGAAGAATATAATATATATATATATATATAAATATAGATAAAGGGAAAAATACAAGTTTAAGAGTAGCGCCGATAATGGAATGAAGTTAGGGATTTGAGTTACTCGTCTGTTAACCATAAAATAGATTATGATTAGATGTACTCAGGGAAGGGACAAGAGGGAGGAAGAGGAAGTAGGAAGGGGAGAGGAGGGAAGTAGGGAAGAGGGAGAGAAGGAGAAAGAAGGGAGAGGGAAGAGAGGGAGATAGAGGGAGGGGAGCAGTATGAAATATTGAGGGAAAACAGACGGGGGACAAAAGTATAAAAGGTGTAAAATTAGGATGTTTGCTTATGGTATATTGGATAGCAATGTATAATTATATATGTTTTGATATGATTTAAGGTATATGCATGGATGTTTATGTGAAGTTGGTGAAAAAATAAAAAAATTAATAAAAAAAAGATCAAAATGCATACACTGTTCACTTGTAGATTTTATCAACAGTCATCAATAACATCATGATAGTATCAAAATTACAATTATGTAAATCGTATCATTTTATGATGATATAATGCATATATAAATATTTGCCTCCTGTTGACCTGTTCCCTCACAAAGATACCTATGTGAGGGATAATTGGCTAAATATCTAAGCAAGAACAACCTTCTTACTTTGAGATTAAATGTTAAAGAAAGAGTTTGTTGGAGGTTTTTGTTTTGTTGATTTTTTTCTGGAGCAGCAGCTGTTGGTGGGGAAGGTAGAAAAGGAATACAGGTGGTTCTCAACTTACGGCCACAATTGAGCCCAAAACTTCTATTGCTGAGCAAGACATTTGTTAAGTGAATTTTGCCCCATTTTACAATCTTTCATGCCACAGTTGTTAAGTGAATCACTGCAGTTGTTAAGTTACTGACACGGTTGTTAATTGAATCTGGCTTCCCCATTGACTTGGCTTGTCAGAAGGTCGCAAAAGTCAATCAAACTGGGACGCTGCAACAGTCATAAATATGAGTCAGTTGCCAAGCGTTTGAATTTTGATCATGTGACCATTGGGATGCTGCAATGGTCGTAAGTGTGAAAAACGGTCATAAGTCACTTTTTCAATGATGTTGTTACTTTGAACAGTTACTAAATGAAGTGTTGTAAGTCGAGGACTGCCTGTAAAAGCAGTGCAGATTTGCAGCTGAAATTTTCTAGAATTCAAGACAGGAAAGTAACCCAAACAAACGTCTAGGTGTAGTGCATTTATTTGATTATGAATTTGTTTTGTTTGTGCTCAAACCTTAGCAGTTTTCTGCAAGTTAGCTTTTTTATAGGCTTAAACTCATTCTTAGACAAATCTGTTCCACTTCTCTTTTGAAGTATAATCCATCCTTTTCTTTAAATGCACTTCTGTGTTTTTCCTTGCTGCCGTGTGCCTTAAGTACTATTAGTACTATTTAAGTACTATTTTAAACAGACAGGTTGTTGCCTTGAGGAGCTTATAATTTGGTAACACTGAAAGGCCCAGACTGCTCCAGATTGATTACCAGATACAGGGCTTAAAATGACCTTGTGTTTCTTTGTTAACAGAAAGGGGAAGACATTTTATATAACCATCTTGGAGGGAAGGAGAAGATAGTGACAGCATCTTGGAGGGAAGGAGAATAGCAATAGCACTTAGATTTATATACCGCTTCATAGTGCTTTACAGCCCTCTCTAAGCGGTTTACAGAATCAGCATATTGCCCCCAACAATCTGGGTCCTCATTTTACCCACCTAGGAAGGATGGAAGGCTGAGTCGACTGAGCCAGTCAGGATTGAACTCCTGGCAGTGGGTAGAGTCATCGTGCAATATTCTAATCATTGCCCACCATTGCAAGGAAGGAAGGAAGGAGAAAAGCAGCAGACATAGCCTGAAGTACTGCACTCTAACCACTGCGCCACCGCGGCTCCTAAGAGAAGATAGTGACAGCAAATACTACCGTGTTTCCCCGAAAATAAGACCCTGTCTTATATTTTTTTGAAGCCTGAAATAAGCGCTTGGCCTTATTGCCATGCACTCAAAAGCCCGATTGGGCTTATTATAAGGGAATGTCTTATTTTGGGGGAAACAGGGTAGATGAAGGCAATAACTGCTCTATCATGCCAGGTTGTGCTGCTTGAGTTTTTGGAATATGTTATCATTTGTCTAGAGGAATTAGATACCTAAGGGAAGGGATATACTCATGACAATAATATAAACAATGTATTTCAGTTTACTGTGCCATTTTCTGAAATGTCTGTTTTGCTTTTGTAGTTCTTTTGTCCAATTTAAAAGTGGAAGACACACCATCTCTTTTAGATGTAGACCTCTTCCATGTTTTGGTAAGTGTATTGATGGCTTCTGCTAATATTAATGTTCCTTATTTTTTGAAACTTACAGAGTAGATCCAATACAGGTTTTTTTTCCCCCTCCTCTAGAATCATATCTGTAACGGTTCTTTTATGTAGTTGTTGAAAATAATACGTTGAGATGACATTTGTTTTCATTTGGATTTGATTTCAGTTCGTGTCTATATCCATCTTAACATTAATTAATTTAAAAATGTATCAGATCGAATGGTTTTGATTGTTTGGATGAGATTCATAGAACCTTTATTTTTAAAGCATATTTCATCATGTTGCGTGCAAAGCTGTTTTTAAACATCTATTATGAAAGCCGAGTTAACCAGTTTCTTACTTCCTTTGTAGGTTGGATCTGTGTTATCATTTCCATCTTTGTATTGGGAGGATAATGTAGGCTTGCAACCTTCAGCTATCAGCTCAGCTTGCAATCAACTCTACCTCTTCCATTTGTTTACTATGGCACACATAACCCAAATTATTCTTACTACAACAGCAGATGAAGGTATATTTGGTTTTAATTGTTTTTAGATAATAGATTAAATCACTTTGAGATTCTTCTGCAAAAGTTTTGTATTCTTTCCATTTATATGTATAATAATACTTGTGTGGTATTTTCCGATGATTTTCCTTTTTTCTTTGTGCATATTATTTTGGAAAGAGGTGAATTCTTTTTACTATATGTTTGTCTTTCATGGGCTGGAAGATAGGAATTAATTGGCATTTAGCAATGTTACGGTGTTCAACCTGACCTGGATTGTGTGTATCCAGATGGAATGTATATGAATGATAACTGCCTGCACCATTTTAATTGGGTTTTCAATTGGGATGCAGCAATAAATTTACTTTGGTTTCTTAACTATGGAGGAGTATAGTTCTGCTAGTTGGACTTCTTGGTAGTTCTCAGTACATTTAGGCAAAATATTCTTTTGGACTTGGGTGGCCCTCCTTTGCAGTAGTTCAGGTCTTTCTTGGTGAACCAGAAGTTGTCCTTGGGATTGTGCTATTCAATAACTAAGCCACTGATCTATGATGTCCTGCTAGATTCTGTCATGTCTCCATGGCTGTATCTATGCAAAATCAATGGAAGATTCATACAGAGCTTAGGGTGGGATGCCATCGATGTGCTGGTAGTTTCCAGCTCTGCTTCCCCTTGCCATTCAATTCCAAAAAGTAATATTTTCAAAATGCAAAAACTGATGAGCTGGATGAGAAAGAAAATATGGCATTAAATCCAGGCAAGATGGAGATATTATTGGACAGTTCCCAGCAGGGGTGTTTTTTATTTTTATCTTTCACTGGATTCAAAGGTCATATTGGTACTATTATGATGATGCACCAGATGCAAACATTCATAAATCAATCAGATTTGACAGTAGTTATTAATTGCCAATAACGATCTTTTTAGATTGTTCCTCTGCTCAGATACTGAACGATAGTGAAGAAGCGCGTGCTGCTGAAGCTTTTTGCAAAGAAATTTGCAGATACACAAATCGGTAAGATAAACACGTTGCATTGCATTTGTGTTTCACATTCTTCAAAAGAAGGGGGAAAAGGTTTCTTCAATTCAGAGGTTCACAATCAGTAATTTGCTTGTGACATTTACTAATATGTTATACAAACGTATCAGTGAATAAATCTCATGGGGAAAGAGGATTAGGGCAGAAAAAAAATTAGAATAAAAAATAAAAATTCAACTAGAAAATTTTATGTGGCTTGAAAATATAGTTTGCTTTTGGTTTTTTGATTGTAATTGTTAGTTTGCATGAGAGCCAATTTGCTCTAAAGTTAAAATATCAGGCTAGAAACCAGGAACGATGAAGTGTAATCCTGCCTTAGGCATGAAGGCCAGCTAGATGACTTTGGGCCAGTCAGTCACTCTCAGCGCAACTCATGTCATGGGGTTGTTATTGTAGGGAAAATAGGAGGAAGAAGGACTATTAGTATATTCGCTGCTTTGAATTATTTATAAAAATAAAAAGGTGGGATGTAAATAAACAGGATCACAATGGCTCAGCGGGTTAAGACGCTGAGGTTGTCAGCTGGAAAGCCAACAATCTGGATTCAAAATCTGAGTGCCATGCAATGGGGTAAGCTCCCATTCAGCTTCTGCCAACCTAGCAGTTCGAAAGCATGCAAATGTGAGTAGATAAATAGGTACCACTTCAGTGGGAAGATAACAGTTCCGTATTTTCATGCTGGCCACATGATGACAGAAATGTGTCTCAGATAATACTCAGCTGAGAATGGAGATGCGCACTGCCCCCTACCAAGTCAAGGACAGGGGAAACCTTTATAAATAAACAAATAAATACAATTGTGTGCAATGTTATGATTTATTTTTGGCTTGGCTTTGTATCCTGCCTAAGTGGTAAACCACTTCATTAGGAAGGCAAGGTACTAGCTGTTTCAAACTGAAGGAAAATGGACCAAACAAACTATGGTTGCTTAATTCATCTTTTAGATTAATCAGAGCACCATGACTGGAAGCAAATCAGATTTAATGCAATGTGGCCAAATTATTAGATTTGTTTATTGTTTTATAAGCATAGTTACCTCTCTCTGAGAAGGTTTATCTAAATAATTTAACAAAATAAATAACATTACATTTGACAGAGCAACACCTTTTTGGGCAGCAGTTAAGAGCATGAAGGGGAGAAAAGGTGATAAACAGAAAAAGGAAAGCAGAGCATAAAAATGCCTTTATAGCAATCTGCTTAGCAGCCCTTTTAATCACACTAACTGGTTGTACATTATTTGAATATAACTGGGTACTTCTAGAGTGAGATTAATTATTTTTGCCACTTTTCCATAAATGTTCTCAAGTATATATTTCTTGATGCAAAAAAAAAAAAGGTTTTTATTTTGGAGCATAGCAGATGAAGGAATACTTTTCAAGAAACAGCATCGCTGCTTTAGTGTGAGGTTTTTTTTAATACATATTTTTCCACTATGACCTGGTCATTTATTTTTAATCAGTTAGGATTTTAATCCAATTTCAAAATTTTGAAAATACTAAATCCATGCATTTGAATTGTTATAGTTGTTACAGCTTGCAAGTTCCAGGTTGGTATTTGTGGGATTGCATAAAGAAAGGCATCACCCCCTACCTCCGGTGCGCTGCTTTATTCTTCCATTATCTGCTGGCAGTACCTCCACCAGAAGAACTTTCATCCGGTAAGTACCTGGATAGGCTACCTTGTTAACTTTGAGGTGGAGCCAAGTTCAAATTGTTCAGGAAACAAAACGTGCTATTAAATATGGGTAAAATTTAAATATCAATTCACATCCATCATATTTTCAATTTCAAGCAGTACTCTCCATTGAAAACCCCTCTTCTTAAAATATTGCTCTTTGCTGTTTTCTGGTAACTGCAATTATCATGAATATAAAAAGGGGGCAGTGTAATGCTGATTATTGAGGGATTTTCTCCCCCAAAATGAAGACACATTAAATTATAGAAGCTCAATGCTCTGTGCATTGGGGCTGTTTCTGACTAGAGAGCAAATAGTCCTAATTTCTTGTTAACTCTTCAGTATCACTTTGCTCTCTTAGAGGTAGAATTTCACAGCCTTTACAGAAATGATCAGCATGGCAATTGGTTGTTATATAAGAAGCCTCTTGTTTTTCCCCAGTGTAAGAAAGCTGTTATAGCTTGAATTATTAAGGTTACAGTCACCAAGAAAATAAACCAGCAGCTCTGCTCATCTGTAAGAACAAGAATCTTCATGAATTCCTTATGTGCAGACTATTGTCTCATTCTGGTTATTTACAGTATTTTTTATACTTATTCAATTGATGGACTGCATAGACTGCAGTTTTTGAATAGAGAAAGCTTTTATCCTAGGTGGTGTGATTAATATCTAATTATTATATCTAATATCTAAAATTATTCTTTTAACAGTTTCAGAGGAAGATCAGTTCAAGGCACTTTGTGATTATCTGTCTCTACCTACCAATCTCTTCATGCTTTTCCAAGAGTATTGGAATATTGTGGAGCCCTTACTTCAAAGGTATTCTTTATTGATACAAAACAACAGCTAATATGCTATAGCCAAACAAATAAACTCTATTATTAACAGATACACAACATGCTAAGATAATACCCTGTTTCCCCCAAAATAAGACATCCCTTGATAATAAGCCCAATCGGGCTTTTGAGTCCATGGCAATAAGGCCAAGCGCTTATTTCAGGGTTCAAAAAAATATAAGACAGGGTCTTATTTTCAGGGAAACACGGTACAGTATATGGGTTCCCACAGTCCAGTGAACTACACGCTACTCATTCTCATTTTGTATATGTATTAGGGAGCAGTCTGCCAGTAGAGAACAACCATGACCTAAATATAAGTAGATTAAAAAGTTTAGTATTTATTTAATCATATTTAATAATAATTAAATATAAAACAATTCTAAGTAATTTTATGCATAATAATTGCTAATCTGTGATTTGGATTTGAGGAAGCTAAGCTCTCCTTTATCTTAGACCTTAGGAAAGCACTTTCAGGTTGCTGTTGGGATCCTCTTGGGAGAAATAGTTTACTCAGCCAGCTGTTCAGACTGATGCACTTGTTTAGAAAAATCAAAAGTTAGCATGTATAAAAGTGCAAAATGATGAATAGGAAGAGCCAATCCTCAGTCTTGCTATAAGCATAGGAGTTTCTCTTAGAGGCAGGAATGAAAACAGCTTGAATTAATTCCAAGGTGAGATTTGCAGGCATAAGAACAAAAAGATTAGAGGGATGGCGCATACGAAAGCTGATTTCAAGAACTAATAATGGAAAGGCCTGATCTGCTGTGTGCTTGGGCACTGTTCTTTGCTCCCAGGGTGCCACAGCATCTTGTGAGTTGTGCACTTAACTGTTCAAATATAAGTGCTTGAAATGTGTTTGTCAGGGTAAGGTTCTCATGTAGATATCTAGAGATTCAGCAGTGTGACATGGCTGTTAAAAAGGCAAATGCACTTTTGGCTGTCAGTAGAAAGAAGTAATTCCGTTCTATATTGAGTGGTTCGATTCTGAACAAGATATTTTTAAAGAGATTCTGAAAAATTGTGGCAAATACAAAGAAAAGCAGTGAAGTTGATCAGAGAGAAGATGCTTAAGAGAAGAGCTTGAGAGAAGTGGATAGGTTTACCTTGAGAAAAGTTACTGAGGAGAGACATGATAGCAATTTCAACTACCGTACTCTAATGGGTGTCACACTGAATAAGACTAAAACTTCTTCCTTGCTGCCCCAAAGTGCAGTCCGCAGAATAATTTTGTTATGTAAAATAAGACAGATTCCAGCTGAATGTTAGGAAAAGCTTTTCAATTGGATAGAGCAATTCAACATTGAACCAGTGATCAAGAGACATGCTAAGTTCCCCTTTGCAGGATTTGTTCAAGGAACACCTGAGCAGCCTTTAATAGATTCCCGCCTGAATAGGAAATTACACTCAGGGGGCCTAAACATTTCTTCCATTTAGGATTATATGTCTTTCCCCTTGTTTTTGCCACTGACAAGACTGATAGAAAGTTTTTCAAACAGATGGTGCACTGATCCTGCTGTGCTTTGCTTCTTGGAAGGAAAAAGTATTGCAATAAGGTAAGTTTCATTTTTCTGGCTTTACTTTTACACAATGTTTCACAGTCTTGGCACTTTGAAGATCTGTGGATTTCAGACTGGCTGGGGAGTTGAAGTCCACACATCTTCAAGTTGTAAAGGTTGAAAAACACTGCTCTAGCAGGGGACGCTTTGATACCTCTTTGAATCCTGGCTTATAGTAATTCTTTTTGTTTGAACAACTAGATATCCAAGGGAAAGAAATAAATTGATAGAGCTTCCAGAAGACTACAGCTGCCTTTTGAACCAAGGATCTCAATTTAGGTGAGAAATCTGCTGATTAGAAACACTTTTTATTTCATTGAACTGAGTTAAGGATATCTAAAGAATCTATCTTTAAGCAGGCAACTTCATTATTTTTCTCCTTGCTATCCATTTAAGGATAAGGAGCTTTGTTTCATACTGGCAACTAACCAGGGGTGGGTTCCTACCGGTTCGGACCGGTTCGCCCGAACCGGTAGCGACCCACTAGTGACTTCATCCGAATCGGATCAGTGGTTGCCGGTCCGTGGGGGCTGCCATCTTTTTTTTTTTAATTTTTTCCAAAAAAAAATTTTCTGATC
>QLTV01003461.1:3245648-3279062 GCA_003457575.1 Thermophis baileyi | reverse complement strand
GCCCATCACTGTGTTTTTTAAACAGATTTTTTTTTTAACAGATTAACAGAGTTGGAAGGGACCTTGTAGATCATCTAGTTCAACCCCCCCCCTGCTCATGCAGGAGACCCTACACCATTTCTGACAATTTTGTGTGTTTCTGTGTGATAACTGGTTTTTGAGGTAATTGCTTCTTGCAGCAATCACCTTTTATGTGACTCCATGGCTGCTTTCATATTTATTTATTTATTTATTAAATTTGTATGCCACTCAACTCCCAAGGGACTCTGTGTGTTCATCTGTGTGTGGCTTTTAAGTGCAGGTTGGTCCTTGACTTACAACTAGTCATTTAGTGACTGTTCAAAGTTACAATGGCAGTGAAAAAAGTGACTTATGACCATTTTTCACACTTAATGACCGATGCTCGTTAAGTGTGAAAAATGGTCATAAGTCACTTTTTCACCACATTTTACAAGTTGACCACTCCCACCCGGTCACACGACCGCCAAGCCACTCCCACCCAGTCACATGGCCGTCAAGCCACTCCCACCTGGTCACATGGCCGTCAAGCCACTCCCACAAAATTAAGCCACGCCCACAGAGTGGTAGTAAAAAAAATTGGAACCCACCCCTGCAACTAACCCATACTCAAATTATCTTGGTGGAAAGCTTTCCAACAGGAAAGCTTTCAGAAAGTGGTGATGGAATTATGCCTCCTCCTGAAGCTTTTCTGTACTATTCTGCTAGACCTAAACAGTGCCCTGGTGTTCTGTCCCAGGCTAACTGGAATGTTATGTGGAGGCATTTTTATCAGTCTGGTGAGGGACTTTCTTGTGTCTCTCAACGTTGACAACTTGGCCTGCATGCAAGGCACTCTTCTTTTCACATTTTCACATTTACTGAATAAAGAGTAATGCCCATTGAAACCTATTCTAAAAACGCTTCCAAGTATTTTGAAAGCATTTTTAGAGGCATAGATGTTGATTGGAAATGGTTTTGCCACCCTTTGCATCTGAGTAGATTAAAAAAAAAAGTATTGTCTTTAAGTACAAAATGCATGGCAGTTATTGCTGAACGGAGGTCTCACTTCACTGTATGCCGACAATGAAATTATTATCACCCTTATCTTTCATACTATAATGTTATGCACACTTATCTCATAGTAAAGTGTAACTTATTGTATGGATAGAACTGGCCACCCTATTTCGATGGTACCCTGAGTGTAATAGTGCAAAAAAGTTATAAAGATGCTTATGTGATATGTTTTTATAATTATATAAAATCCACTATTTGGAAAATATTATTGCCCTTGAAGTTCAGTAAATAGTATTGGTTAAGAAGATAGTGCATAATATCAATGTTTCTTAATATTCAAAATGCATAAGCTACTTTGCAAATTTAACTTCAGAAGTATTTCATTACTGTATCTGTTATTTAGTTGTTCTTACTGCTATCCAATTTAAATCACATTTTATAGATTGAAAAGGCTGTGTTCAAGACCATTTCTTAAGGCTTCAACTGATTTTTAATTTGAGATTATGACTATGTTCAGTCATAATGTCAAATCATGGATTATGCTTT
Source organism: Thermophis baileyi (assembly GCA_003457575.1). Classification (NCBI taxonomy): domain Eukaryota; kingdom Metazoa; phylum Chordata; class Lepidosauria; order Squamata; family Dipsadidae; genus Thermophis; species Thermophis baileyi. The sequence continues at coordinate 3,277,502 of QLTV01003461.1, read as the reverse complement.
ACATGAAAAAATTCTGCACCATAGTTTGAGTTTAGACTCAATGCACAGTCTATGCCCAACATTTTCTTCTTACTTTGACAAGTGTCAGCTTTATAAATAGGAGAAGCACATTTCTACCTTGGTCTTTTAGCAGTCTTGAGATAGAGGTATCACTACCTAGATGTGCAAAAGTCTCTCTAAATCAAGGAGAGATTTTGGGTTTTGCTTTGTTTTTATGATCTGTGAATCCAGACATAATAGGAAACAAATCAACATATGAAATAGCTAAATTTTCAATCCAGTTTCAGATTGAATCTTCAGATTCTAATTTGCCAGTTTCAGATTTCTTTGTGAACACTCTTAACATTTGAATATTAAAGCAAACAGTGATTTCATATTTCTGAAACTGTCCCAAGTCTCTTAGGTATAAGCCTGTATTAATTCAAAACTATTTGCAACTAGCTAGTTTCACTAGTTTCATTGTAACTGATTTCTCTTTGCAGTGAAATATAACAATGCCAAAAAAATACATTTCATTATCTATTTTCTAATTGTCTCATTGTACGAATATTAGCGATGAAATGGTGTTTGTTGATGATTTAGCACTGTATAAGAGCACCTTTCAAAATAGCCACCTTGGTTCCAAATCTCATTGTCTAATTAACTTTACCTTTCCAGGTGCCCTCGATCTTCTGATGATGAAACCAAACATCCTGTCCTATGTTTGTTTTGTGGGGCTATGTTGTGTTCTCAAAACAGCTGCTGCCAGGTGCTAGTAAATGGAGAAGAGTTGGGGGCTTGCAATTCACATGCAGTTTCCTGTGGTGCTGGAGTTTGCATTTTTCTCAAGTAAGTGACAGCTGGAAAATAAAGCTAATCTAAATTAATTGGGGCATGGTGATGGATTCCTAATCTTGTGCATGCCAGATATATTGGAGAATAGCATCCATAATTTAGATTCCAGCTCAAGGAAAGAAGTAGGTAAAAATAATTGTTCCGCCTTCTTTTATTCATGGAGGGATAAGCGGCCAATTTGGATGGATTATAGTACAGTTAACAAAGACTGGAATGATTCCTGAAATTGGATTGTGTCTTCAGTAAAAAGGAAACGTAGAGCAATGTTTCTCAACCTTACCAACTTTAAGATATTCCCAAACTGGCTGGGGAATTCTGGGAATTGAAGTCCAGACATTTTAAAGTTGCTAAGGTTGAGAAACACTGCCTTACAGTATTCAGAGAAGATATCAGTGTTTATCTGGGGGGGGGGAATTGCCCATGTCAAGTGTTTATCTTGGGGGGGTGGATTGCCCATGTCATAACTCTTTCCACTTAACAAAACTGTGATCCTTGGGAATAGTGGAACGGGTAGGTATGCTAGCTAGCAGGGAAAAATAAGTTGGAAACTTTTTCCGCAGACTTTCTTTAGATATGATCTTCATTTGCACATTCTTAACATTTTGTACTAAGCTTGCCCGCAAATTTCTGTTAGTAGATTTCAGATTTTTTTCAAAAAAACCATTCCTATTTTCTCCTTAAGAATCAGAGACTGCAGGGTTCTGCTGATTGGTGGAAAAAATAGAGGTTCTTTCTGTCCTGCGCCTTATCTAGATGAATATGGAGAAACTGATCCAAATCTGATGTAAGTTACTGTTTTCTTTTTATTTTGTAAGAAGCTGTATCTTCAGTGGATGCTAGTTTTTCCTCATACTTTTATTTAGATTAATTCCTACTGTGTCATAAAAGTGCCGGTTACATGTCACTTAATTTCCTGAGCAGTAGAGACTTGTTTGCTAGTTAAAATTTGAGGTTAGATTTGTGACTGATGCTATTGCTCTTAAATATTTTTCTGTGGATTAACTAAAACTACCCAGTAGTAAGAATCTTTCAGCAGTGGAACCAATTACCCAGCAAGTTGGTGGGTTCCCCTGGGCCAAAGGGGACTGATAAACAGCATCTGTTGGAGATTTTTAACTGGTTGAATTAATTGGCCTGAATAGCCCCTTCCAAATGTATAATCCTTTCCTGCTGGGAGATGTATCTGAGCAGATCAAATAAAATGCTGCTAAATATTATTTTTTAAACCCCAATAATTGTATTTTTATTTCTCTTTGAAGAAGAGGCAATCCTCTGCACCTGTCTCATGAACGATACCGGAAGCTCCACTTGTTGTGGCGACAACATTGCATCATAGAAGAGATTGCTCGAAGCCAGGAAACTAATCACGTCTTTTTGGGATTTAATTGGCACCTGCTCTGAGTTTCAAGCTCTCTGAGACTAAATTGCCAACACCTCACTTGTAAAACATCACATAAAGAATATGAAGAATCTTAGTTTAAGGAAAAATGACTAACCCACATCTGCTTACTGAAACTTGTGGGCTTGAATTTGGTTAGAAAAAAACAACGCATGCATACAACTTCCCAAATATGAATGGTGACTGATCAAAAGCAGAACTGGATCATCAGTAAGCTGACCTTTTCCACTTATCCAAATTAAAAACAGTCAACAGTATTTTCATTCTTTTGCAGCAGCAGTTCTAAACACATACATAGTTTCAGTGCATCTGGATATAAGAACAAAGGGATTTAATCTCTTCTTACCACATTAGTTGCTTCTGTTTCCTCTTTTAGCATAGCAGGTCTCAAAATAAGTGTAATCTGTAACTGGCTTTGCCCGTGACTTGTCTTTGGGTGCAGCATTATAACAACCTGAGGGTGAAGCACTACGCAAAGTATAACAGCAAGGTATGCTGGAAAGGAAGTTAATATTTATTGTGAATCCTTTAAGAATGAGAATGTGTTAGTGCAGGTTAATTTGTTAATTCTGAGAGCTTCCAGTTAGCTTTAACGTATATCAAAAATTAAATGCTTTGCTCTTGACCTATCCCAAAATGAGAAGGAACTGCACTGCAGGAAAACAGGAATGAAAAAAATCCATTTCTTATTGCAAGTAGTCTTTATTTGTATTGCCCAACAAATTTCAGACTAAATTAGTTAAGAGGGATTAAAAATCTATATTATACATTATAATTGAACAAAAATAACGAATACATTATTCAGAAGGTACCGTCATAACCTTATACCTACCACACATACTCTAATACCATTTTTATACTGTATACAACAAACATAACAATACTTCAAATAATTATATTTGTAAAATAGTAAGGTTATTCATAAAATAATTCATAAAACAAAATCCATGCTAAAAGGAATCCTTAATATATGTATCAAATGTTATATTGTAATGTAAATTTAAACATTACCTACTTTCTTCTTTTAAAAATACAATTAAAAATAAAAATAAAAGAAGAGCTTTTTTTCTGTTTGTGCCTGTAATACAAATTCAAATTTTTCTCACTGCCAGATAAAAAGATGCCTACTGTTGACTTTCTGGCTAATGTTAATCTAAGTAATAAAAACATTAAATTAGTTCATAGGAACTTAAGGAATAGAAAAAGAGAAAGGAATATCTCTATAAGGCCACCTAACTCAATATGGACTCTGGCTGGCATACAAATTTTGGATGGAACATGAAGTATGCCTGTTCTGTAGGAACTTGCAGGATGGAAGAGAAACTGCTCCTTAAAGAAAAAAGAGCAAAGAAAAGGCAGAGACCACATCAAGGCCTCAGTTTTGACATATCTTCTCTGCCTCAGAGCTTGCCATCATCACCCATTAACTATAAGAATCCCCTGTTACAAAAAGCAGCCCAGATTTTAGAAATTTCTCCAGTAAATTCATACTGATTTCTCATGCTCATTCAGGCTTATTTCCCAAGGGCCTGACAGAACACACACACCAGAGACGTAGTTCAAATGACATTATTTTCAGTGCAGTTCACACATGGGGCTGTGAAATATTGGAAAAAAGCACTAAGTGAGGCAAATCAACACATGTAAATCAGATGCTGGATTTTGCATGTTCTGAAAGCTAGGTTTTCAATGGCCAAGTGATCCTCTTGGTTCAGGGATTTTAACTCACAATTACTTTTTTTTTTTTCATTTTTCAATAATACGGCCCTTGAATGTAATGGATAATTTCCATGCATAGCAAGATTAAAAAGTAGTATTCTTATAATTGCATCCCACATATAGAGAAAATAATTCTAGAAATCTTCATTAAATTATTTCTGTTACCAAAGCAGATGCTGCTGCATCTTTCATACTTGTCTTGCTAATGTCATCAGTGACTTTTGATTAATAATTGGAACAAGAATTGCAACTTGAATCTGTTTTTGTTGAAACAGATTTGTCTTTCTGATCTCTAAAAAATAAATCTCATGGCCTGATGACCCCTTTAGTGGAAAGCTAAGAATAGGGCTGAACTACATGCCTTTTTAATACCACCAGGGTTTGTTTGTTTTTGTTTTAATTTTTTTATCCCAACTTTTATCCCATATATAACTCAAGGCAATGAACATAACTAATGTTCTAAGGATAAATAGTTTTATTTTACAAAGTATACTTAGGTAAATTTCTTACTAAGTATAGTTATTTGATTCTGAATATATTCTTAAACAAAATGCTCAAATGAATCAGCCATATTTACAAATTTCCCACAACTTGTAGGCAACAGATGGCCAAGGAGAAATTGGCAATGAGTTACAGATTTCCTTCTTCCCACCCCTGGATTAAGCTCAAAGTAGTGCAAGTGATATAAAATAACCAACAGTAATTCATCTGATATGTTATTCTTTATACTTGATATCTTAAAACTTAAAATTTACATAAGAGTTACCGTGTTTATAGATGTTATTTCAAACACTGCTCAAAACTGTTTTTGGTTAGATCTGTCTAATAATTATGGTCTTTCAAGAGTGGTGACCCCCTCAACAATCACCATTCCCCTTACCGTTAAGATTATTCCCAGAGTACCAAACGCTGCTTTGGGCTCTTCTTATTCTGTTATTGGTCCAACACCATCTCTTTAAGGATTGAGAGTCAAAATGAGTTGCTAAGGTGGGGAGGAACAAAAGCAAGCACGCAAGCAAACTAATATATTGTATGGCACAGCCAGGGCATAGCACATCACACAAACCGACTACCTCTTTCTGCTTTGATAGGTTGGCAGCCATGTTCTTATACATTGTGATGCAGTTGCCAGGTCTTTAGTATTACATTCAATTAAGCTGCAGGGATATATTTGGGGGTAGTATTTTCTGAATTGTGGTTTGCAGTGCAAACATCCATATTAGAATTATCCAAAACACTGGATACCTGGTTCCCTTTGCCAAGATGTTTAATTTTGTTGATGTTCCACATGGCAGTTTCCACAAAACTGTTTTCAAATAACCAGCCATCAGAGTCACAGAGTGGATCCACCTGTAGAAGAAGGTTCCTCATTGATGTTTGAAGATAACGAACTCCAATGAGGACCAGTAGCTGAAAAAAAAGTAATTCAAACGAACGGAAAATTAGAGAGTTGCGATTCCACTAATTATAGTGCACCACAACACAGAATTTAAGAGTTTGGTGATGATGACCACCATATACTTAAATTTTTTCCTTCTTTGATATCGGACCAGTTAATTTATTTGATGTGAAAAGCTTTAGCTGGCACTTAAATTGGGGCACTTTTGATTTTTAAACATTTGACTTTTAAAAATTGCATGAAGCTAAGATGAAAAAAGCCTTGCTGTTTCAAGAAAGCAAACCTAAAGATTGAAGGGGAGGTTTTTCTCCACATGAAAACATGAAGAATCTTAAGTCCTGTCTTCTAACCAGAAGGATTCAGGTTAACCCTTCTGAATCCATTTTTCACCAACCTTAATGGTATTGAAAGGTGTAACATACCATTCTTTCTTCCCGATTCATTCTGCTTGGCACTCTCTTGCTCCTTTACACAAAACCATTTCACTGATGGGTTGTTGTTGTTTAATATCTGAGAAATACTGTAATTCTCAACACTTTTGGCTACAGCCTCCCAGTGTCGCTAAAGAATATTTACTGAATATATGCACTAGAGACCATTTAAGACATTCATGGCGCACCCTTTAAATCTCATTAGCAGTGGTGCTTGCCAGTACTGAGCTTGTAGAGCAGGGGTGTCAAACTTGATTTCATTGAGAGCCGCATCAGGGTTGTGTTTGACCTTGGGGGCCAGGTGGGTGTGGCCAGGGTGGGCGCACGCGGCCCTCCTGAGCTCTGTTTTCACTGGCAGAGTTTTGCAGGAGGCCGTCGCAGCCTTCCAAGCTCCATTTTCGCTGGCAGAGGCACCACGGGCTGGTCCTTGGCTGTTTCCAGAGCGGCCCTGCGGGCCAGATCTAAGCACCCCACGGGCTGGATCCGGCCCCCAGGCCTTGAGTTTGACACCCCTGTTGTAGAGTGTATGAACATAACTGAAGAAGAAAGTCTTTACATAAACATTAGTTTAGTCCTAGAAGGGAGGAGTGAGTGAGAAAGAAACTCAAGATTACCTCACCTTCATTCTCTGCTGTGAGAAAAGGGTGAAAAGGGAATATATGTCAAGCTTTTAAGAGAACCAAGGCTTCACAGTTTAACCCTGAGATACATATACTCTCTTCTATTGGAATCACTTACTTTTGGTAGTATCAGGCCTAAAAAGCTTTATTAATCACAGCCTACCATTAAAGAAGATAATGGACTATAGTTGCTCTTGCTGTTAAAATGTAATTTTTTAAAATGCCCATTAATCTGCTTAATTTTCCCTCTAAACTGTATGGGATAATTGATGATGGAAACTATAAAAAGGCAGAAAGGTACCGCTCCTAATTCTATTTTATTCTGTTTTCTAATTTTTTCAGATTAGCAGTTCAGAGAAGAGTTCCAAATATCCTTAAGAAGCTACTATGAATAGAATATTTTTATCAAAAAAAAAATTCACTTGCTCAGATCAGTAGGTTCCAATGAATAAGAACTTTGTTATTTGGATTTCATAGCACATAATCAAAAACTGTTTCATACCATTTCTTATGCCTGGAACAGACCTGATATATAAGCTTTCTTCCCAGATGCCTGTTTGCTTTTCAAAGAATTTAATTTAGAGCTTGACCGGAGTCTCTTTATCATAAACATACATATTCATATGGAAAACAGGATTCAAACAATATCTTTACTAGGATGGGGGAGGGGAGAAGAGTTCCTGCTTTTTCTTTTAATTGCAAATTACTCTTTTGAAAAGATTGCATGCATTCAGCAATATTTTTAGTAGTATATCTCTTCTTCACCAATCATTCTTTCAATAGTAAGCTGTTCCATCTTTTGTACCTTTATGAAAGGAACACTTAAGTAAATGTGGTTTTACCTCAAACACCCAAACGACAAACGTGGTGATGCCAATGGACCTCATGATGTCAGTGTAATAATCCAGAAGGGCTTCCCTGCATCCTTTCATCCAGATATTAAGTTCTTCTGTCATAAAATCATAACGGTAGTGAGCAGTGTTGTTTCTGAGCTGGTACTGGATACAGGGCCGGGGCGAGTTAGGATTGCAACAACTGAAGGGAACTCCATCCACCAAGAATTTCCCATCAATATTACTTTTTAGGCGGCTGGAATAAGATGGGGGTGGGGAAGAGTTATGTAAGAAAGACTAATAATTCAAACGAGGATTAAAAGTTATTGGTTCACTGCATTTTGTTGGAAGGAAAAGTTCTGGTTGCTCTCTAGTGTTCTCTGAATTAACCAGTTAGATTTAACCCTAATCCTAATCCTAACCACTTAGAGTTCACTAAGTAATCCAAATCAACCTTCCCTACAGAAATGCATCTCTATTTTGTAGAGATGTCATCTTTTGATGGTGGACTTGAACTCAAGTATATACCAGATGGTTATAATTTTGCCCAAGGTGATGGTTAGAAAAGCGGGAAATGATTTTCTCCTGATGTGGCAGAGGAACCAAATGCAAGCAACATTCAGGAAGAAAGAAGTGATTGATAAGAGAGGTAGATCTAAAATCAGGTGGATTGCCCACACGTCTAACTCCTAGCAGATCACAAGGGACTGCTGTCAGGTGATACCTATGTTCTGTTTAGGACAAAGGCTCACTCTTCCCCTTAGGCATATGTTCCTAATTAGAGTCTTAGTATCACAAAACTGCATGTATATCAGGAGTGGTTCTAACTTACCTCACTGCCGGTTCGCTTCCTCCCGCGCTGCATGGCCGCGCCTCGTGGCCGCACGCGCACTTTGCGTGCACGCACATGCGCAGTGCCAAAAAATAACCCCCCACACACAAGCCAAAAACAAGATGGCGACGCATACGCAGTGCCGGAAACTTGGCTTCTGCACATGCGCAGAAGAAGAAAAATTTTTAAAAAAATCCCCAAAAATTTTTTTCCAAAAAAAAAAAAAATCCAAAAAAAAGATGGCAGCACCCACAGACGGGCACCAACTGAACCGGACCGTGACGTCACCGTGACATCACCGTGACGTCACTAGTGGGTCGCTACCGGTTCGGGCGAACCGGTCCGAACTGGGAGGAACCCACCTCTGATATATATAGGAGTACAATTGCTGAAAACTAGTTTCCTGCCATTTTCAATCGGGAAACACTGAAAAACCACAGTAGATTACAACTACAGTGCAATTCCTAAACTAAGTTGAATGTACTTTTTGAAAAACAAAATCTTAAAAAAATCTCACCAAAAACTTGACCTCTCCCATTGGAACCCCCCAAAACAGCTAATTGTCAACTATTTCCAGAATAGGCTGCTTACAGTTATAGATTTTACTTTGTTATAGAACTTTGAAGGGAAAAAAAATACTTTCATGCTAAAATTAATTGCTAAATTATTAAATGTAGTGATATTTAGAAAAGACAGCTTTTATCATTCCATTTTTATTCTGATTTGGAAGACATTCTAGAGATCATCTAATTTAGTGAAGAGAATTCTTTGCCCAGAATTAGGCTACCCAAATGTATATGGCTGCCAAAAGACGTGAAGGTAATCCGCAGGGCCCTTCCTAAATTACTGAATTGTCACTTTTAATATGATAGGGTAAACTATTAAATACATGGTAAATAATCATACAAAATATATTTATTGACTTTAAATTAAATTTAGTATTGTCCTGGTCCTGTCCAACACATCCTGGTTCTATCTGTCTTTGGAGTACTGCTATCTAGCTTGCTGTACAAAAATCAAGACCGGCCCTTGACATGAGAATGTTCTGCATCCATAATGCAATCCAGTATTTTGCTCAATTTCGAATTTTCAATGCGGGATGTATCTACAGATCACTCAATACTTCAGAAGTATGGAAAGGACTGAGGTCTATTATTGAAGAGTTTGCCATGTTTCAGAAACATGGCCTCTCAGATGTTCCTTCTAATGTTAAAGCCAAATTGGTTTCTTGCCATTTTCACTTACTGGCCTAGTCTTGCCCTCTTGAACAAATGAGAAATCATCTCCATATTTGAGATGACATCCTTTAGTTATTTGACAGTACTGTACTATATTTTCTCTCCATAACTTTCCTCAAGCAAAACACATACCTTTCAGGCTCCCCATCATCTAGTTCAGAGGTCCCCAACCCCAGGCTGTGGCCCACTACCGGGCTATGGCCTATTTGGAACAGGGCCATGCGAGCAGCAGGCTGATGCACATGCACATGTGTTAGCCCACTGCTCACGCAGCCTGGTTCCCCAACACAGCCAGGCCGCCAAGCTGCAAAGGTTGTGGACCGCTGATCTAGTTGATCTCCTTGATCATGCTGAAGCCTAGATTCAAGCTCATTTCATGAGAGGACATTAATACTTACTCTAGAACATCCTCTGAAGTCATCTCCAGATAACGAGGTGATACCCACTGAATTTCAAACCAATCCCTAAAACCATTGTTTCCACAGCACTGGAATCTGATCTGCAAGGTGTCTATAGTTCTCTTCAAATAGCATCTTCCAGGAATGTCTGTATCTTTGTAGAATTTAATAGCATTTCCCAATCCCAGATATAGAGATTCTTCTAATTCATTTCTCATAGTATAGCACATAATAGCACCTACAAAGATGCAGAAGGTAAAACAGAGAGTGCATACAATGTAAGGGAGCATGATCAGCTTCCAGCGGTTAAATTTATTGGCATCCGTGCAGTCATAACATATTTTACCTCCAAAAAAGTTGATCATGCAAACTATGGCTCCAACAGAAATTAAAGTATTTGGAACAGAGTTAATATCCCATTTCGCTATCACTTCCTTGCATTTTCTTATTTCGATCTTTAGGAAGAGTCCAAGGCTGAACACAACTGCACCAGATATCACAGAAAACCAGTTGAGAATCCATAGTATTTGAGCCAGTTTGTCTCGCTTGGTTTTGGTGAATTTTACTTTAAGAATGGCCATGGTCACTACAGAATTAAGAGAAGAAGCTTTGTTCAGGAAAATCTTGTAATCAGATTATCAAAGTCCTATCACAGAAGCCTATGAAACAGAAAAAAAGGACAGATTATTGCCTTTTCTCCATGTACATTTATGTAAAATATATGAATCTGAGACTGTTCATTATTTGGAGGTAACCCTCACTCAATTTAATGAAAGCATATTCCCACGTTAGTATTTAGTTGCTTAATCTGTTCCATTGATTCCAAATAGATTGACCAATGACTGACTTTAGAAGACTTGGAACCCTGATGTACAATGATGGTGTACACTATATTTAAAGGGTAATTTAGTGATGTAACTAAATTGAAATTTCCATTTGGTGTTTATATCGGGTCAGGTTAGCCCAACCTGACCTAAACTTTTCCACATTTAAGAGGCAATTCAATTAGAACAAAATACATATTGCATAAAATCATGCTTAAAAGCGCAGTCCAACTTTACAGCTGTTGTTGATGCCTGGGGAGGTAGAGTTAGTATTGCATAACTTCTGACTTTCTGTTAGTTGCTACAGTATGTTAAGAGAGCTGCTGGGAGATGGGGAGTGGGTGGAGAAAAAGCTCAGGACAGCAACCCCTACCACTCCAAGACAGATAGAAAGTTATTGCTGTTTTTAAAAAAAACAGATATCCTGTACATTAAATCAAAGTCAAAGCATTGTACATGATCTATTTCCTTTCTAGGGACTAAATAAATTAAGACCTCACTGATGTCAAACAGCCTTCAGATGTTGTACAAGGATCGACACAATCTCCCAAATGACACCCAAATAAAAGATCTAAATACAGGTAGTCCTTGACTTACAACAGTTCACTTAGTGACGGTTTAAAATTACAACAGCATGAAAAAAGTGACTTATGACCATTTTTCAAACTTACGACCATTGCAGCATCCCCATGGTCACATGATCAAAATTCAGACACTTGGCAATTAGCTAATATTTATGACGGTTGCAGTGTCCCGGAGTCATGTGATCCCCTTGTATGACTTTTGGACAAGCAAAGTCAATGATGGAGACAGATTCACTTAACAACCGGGTTACTAACTTAACAACTGCCATGATTCACTTAACAACTGTGGCAAGAAAGGTCGTAAAATGGGGCAAGACTCCTTTAACAAATGTTTCACTTAGCAACAGAAATTTTGGACTCAATTGTGGTCGTACATTGAGGACTACCTGTATTGGATTTAAAAAAATCAGTATACTTTGCATTTTCAGATATTCCTGTCATCTCACTGTGTTTTCATACAAATACTGTAGCTGAATATAGAAAGATGAAGTTGCACAAAGCTCAGATAGTGATGAATCACCATACAGTGCTTAATAGAGTTTCTGTAGCAATTTGATTTCTTTGAATCCATGTGATCACAAATATTCAGTGATAATTATTGCTTTTTATGCATCTGCCAAGAAAATTTTTATGGGCATGTCCATGTAGCCATTAGAACATTAGCTCAACTTGAGTCATTGTTTATATACATGCATTCATACATATATACAATACATACATATTCATACACTCACATAAACCCATACATATACATATTCATGCACGCACACACAAATGCACACTTGGAGATATGCTGATTGTTTTTAGGACAACTTAACAGGAGGATGGGTATGGGTGGACTAAATAGTAGTACGTGGTCCTGTATGTAATTTGGTCATAAGCTCTTCCTTAATACCAAGACGTGAGGAGTGTATTACATGCAGTGTTTCCATGCAAAAAGGTGGTAAGCTGATGAGTGAGCCAATGAAATATGAATAATAGCATTCAAAAAATAAGTTTACAGGTTGGAACTGCATTTTGCAAAAAGATATTGCAAAGCTAACCAATAGTTTTGTTCAGTCAGTGGCAGCAAGGAGAGGATAGAGCTTTCCCAGAATCCCCATTAGAAAATCTCCAACAGGATGGTTGATTGAGGCTATCTGACCAAACAGACAATGTTGTGTCTTGGAATTCAGTGGATAGAAATAAAGAGGATCTGCCTATTGAGTAATGTCAAAGAGTGATGCTAGTGAAAAGCCTGAACAGCGACAATAGAAGAACAATGGAGAATAGAAAATGAGTGATAACATTCTTGACAGATGCAACTGAAGGTAAGTACATGAACACCTATAAAATGCCTCTGGCATAATATTTCTTGCAGACTTTAAGCCAGCAGTTTGGTCTGAAAATGGGCAGCCTGGGCTTTCTTGAAAAAAAATTGAATTTCTCCAAATGGTTAGACTTCACCCGATAAGAGTGGACTTCTCTGAAAAAGAAGCAGCTGATTCAAAGAACCTTGTGTAGAGTTTTTTTTCGTTTTTTGTTTTATTTTCGTCAAGCATGTATTAGATAACAGATATGAGTATAAACATGATTATGAATACATAAATGGATACGAATAAAAGGGAATATTAGGACAGGGACAGTAGGCACGCTGGTGCGCTTATGCACGCCCCTTAAAGACCTCTTAGGAATGGGGTGAGGTCGACAGTGGACAGTCTAAGGTTAAAGTTTTGGGGGTTTGGGGAAGAAACCACAGTGTCAGGTAGTGCATTCCAGGCATTGATAACTCTGTTACTGAAGTCGTATTTTCTGCAATCAAGTTTGGAGCATTTTACCATAAGTTTGTATCTATTATGTGCTCGTGTATTGTGGTTGACAGGTAGGACATTGTAGCAGATAATTTTATGTACTACGCTTAGGTCGGATCGAAGACGGCGAAGTTCTAAGTTGTCTAAGCCCAAAATTTCAGGTTACCAGGTTTTTTTTTCTTTCTAGCACTTTTCCATAAGTGCAGGATCTATCTTTTTTCTTTATTGGATAAACTGAGTGTTGATCCATTAGTTGTGACAAAAATGGACTGGCTGACATGTGGGCTGAGAGAGAGTGACTGCCTAAATTTATCCAGCCGATTTACATGGCTAAGGCAGAACGGTTACAAAAATCCAGAATTGCACTAGGTGGCAATAAGGACAATTTCCTGTACTGCTGCCATTGAATCATCATAAAGATTTTACATCCATATGAGAAACCCTGAGCTTCTGAATCCAGGATATTGGGAAACTGTTCACGCAATTTAGCTAGTTCTGGTAACCAATCAAAGTGTTCGTTAACACATTAAGTGTTCATCATTTGAACGCTTAAGAACTCCTGGACAATCTGTTACTTTCCTCTGAACTCCCAGAGGAAAACAGTGGGGATTATTCTATTGCCAAAAGACTCAGAAAGCCTTAAAAGACAAGTACAGTGGTGGGAAAAACTCAATTCCATCTCAGGCCCAATCTGAATTCTTGCTGTCATACATCCTATGTAAAATTGTGGACCTTTTCTGAGAAGTGCACAGGGCAACATGAGAATTCATAGAAATGGACAGCTACTTACTGGTAATCAAGAGACAATGTGACTGAAAGTATCATATGACTTCAAAAAGTGCTTAAAAATTCCATGCAAAGGTGCATGAATCAGTCTATAAACAATGAAGAAAAGCTACGTTTTTGTCTTCCTGCAGATAATGCAAATGCATTTTTCCCTTTTTTTCAAAAGGGTTAGTGCAAAAAAAATGTAACCCCCCCCCAAAAAAGCCAAAAACAAGATGGCGACGCATGCGCAGTGCTGGAAACTCGGCTTCTGCGCATGCGCAGAAGAAAAAAACCTGGAAAAAAATCCCCCCCAAAAAATTCCCCAAAAATTTTTTTAAAAGATGGCGGCGCCCACGGACCGGCACCGACTGAACTGGATCGGTGACGTCATTGTGACGTCACCAGCGGGTCGCTACCGGTTCGGGCAAACCGGTCCAAACCGGGAGGAACCCACCTCTGTTCTAGATCCATGATAAAAACAATGTCTTAAGTACCAGGCAATAGTTATTTTATGATGGCTTGCAGTTGTGGCAAGTTTTTAATACATTTGAAACAAATTGTAGCTGCCCCTGCCCCATAGAACCTCTTCTCCCAGAGATCCAGGAAACCCTCACCCTCCTTGCCTTCCAGTAGGCCTTGAAGTGGACAGTAACCCAGCAAGGTGGTATATGGATGCACAATATGAGAGATTGTTGTCCCAGGAGCCAGGTATTTTTATAGGGTTTTATAAAGTTTGTATTGATTTTGATTCTGATTAGTGGCTTTTGTTGTTTTCACTGTTTTATGTGCTGCCCAGAGTTGTGGTTACATTATAGGTGACTATGTAAGTCCTATAAAATAAATAAGTAAGTCACATTAGTAAATGTTTACAGAAATTTATTACTCCCAGTGCTCCTGAGAAAGCTTCTCGTCCTTTCCTCTGCTGGATCTAATTGAGTTAATGTTATTAATTCATTTATAACTACTGCTTTAGAAGTACTGTGTAAAATTATTGACTAGCTTCTCCAGTTTTGCCCTTAGTCCCCCCCCCCTTTTTTTTTTAAAGAAGACCTATTTTTTTGACAAAGAAAAGTGGTAACTATTTGCAGCTTTGGAAAATTATGGAATTGTTTCATATTCCATATTCCAAAAAGATCAGTCTTTCTTATTGGAATAACATTTCACTAATTTGATAATGTGAAGGTAAAATAGTCCTAAAGACTGCAAATGCACCACCTTACCAATTATTCTACAATATGAGCACAAGCTGCTCACTTCCTTATGAAATTTGAATATGTTTTTAATTAATGTGAAATATGACCTCAAGCCAAAAATATGAGATATAGTGTTAATGAGTAAGGTAAATGCAGGTGTACATTATAGCAGAAAAAATAATGCTACTTTTCAGTAACTGGACTTTTTTTTAGAAAATATACCAAGATGCATCTACTAGGATAATTATACATTTACATAAAATGAAATACTTATGCACTGCAAATTAATTGAGAATTAATTACAACATTATCATTTTAAGTGAGAAAAGTGCTACTACTAGGTGGGTTCATTCTGAATTGCCCTCTTGTCAGTTGAAAAATGATTTCAAAATTATTCCTTGATTCTTTCTCCTTTAAAAAAAATTAATTTCTTTAATAAAACATCGGTCATCCATCTCTGGCTATTAACTAAATATGTTGGATATTCCAGGAATTATTTTTCCAATATACCTAGAGAGCACTCTGCTGAAAACAGATATTTTAAAGAATAGTTCTTATCTCAGGGGGAAAAAATGAAATGGAATAAATAATTATTCTGGAAAAAGTGTGAATGATCATGGGTTGTCCCAGGAGGGCTCTGGAGTGTACATGAAGGGGATGGCTTCAGTGAAAGCTTATTAAAGTCAGTCCTTTGCTTCAGTGGACCTGGAGTTCTGGTTCTTATTTATTTACTCTTCCAATTTATACAGCTGCCCATCTCATATGACTCTGAGTGGCTTACAAACAATTAAAAATAATATATTACAGCAAAAACAATACAATTCAAAAATAACAATATAAAAGCATATTTTTTAAAAAAATCTTAAAATGCATAAAAAAAATTAGCTTGTCATAATGAGACTGAAGAGAGGGATAAACTGCTCTATTTTTTTTAGGCTACTACAATTTCATATTAAAATATGATCAATTATTTGGAGTCAATTTTTCAATCTGAATATGGGCTCCCTATATGAGAAAGGGAGAAAAACAACTTTAAGCTAGAGGTAGAACATTGATTTTGCTGCCTCATTTTAGAAGCTATTTTGTGTCCAGGAGGCTCAAAGAAATATTGCAAAGGCATCATAAATTTATAGTATTATTTTGGTAACAATTTTAATCTCTCACTGACTGTAGAATGCTATTCCTAATGATTTTTTTAAACTATCCTGGCAAAATAAGTAAATTCTTTTTACTGGTCCAGCATCTTAAAAATGCAGTATGTAAGGATTATATGCTTATCATTTGGAACTTGGGTTCATACTTGTGCATATAAATAGGAGAGTAGCACAAGCACAGTGCCCCACTTTAATAACTTTTGTTGCATTGTTTTTTTCTCAGTTATGGCTGCCGTTCTACACATAAGCCTTTCCCAATCTAATTCTTCCCTTGGTTGGGAATAATTGGACTTGAAATCCAGTATAACTGGAGAATATCACATTGGAAAAGACTGTTATGCAGAGTTACTGAATAAACTCAGCAGAACATACTTTTACAAATTATTCAATTACAGGGTAACCTATTAAGGTATCTTCTTTTCTTTGTATTATACTGTAGTTGTACAACTTCATTTTAACTATAATTAAGTTTAACGCAATTACCCATCAGAACAACAGTCGTAAGACTGCTTTAATAGTGTAGCTTTATCAAAAATAATTTAGAAGCAGCCCGAATAGAAAGGTTTCTTTCTACTTTCTCCTATCCCTCTCTCTCTTTTTTTTTTTTTTAGAAAGAACCAAGAGCAATTAGTATGAATAAAGCCACTAACCTTGTGGAGTCTTTGCCATATTCTCAGAGGTTGTGCTAGGAAGAAGGTGGCACCCTTAGCAAGTGCTGTCTCTCTGAATTTAATCTGAGGAGATTATAACTGTTCCTTGTCAGGATTGATGGAGAAAAGGGTTTCTGCAGATCAGGTCTGCTAGCTGCTGCTACATCTCTAATCGTGCCTAAGATACTTATAGTAGGAGCCTTATGTCTGTTGTTTAAATCCTGCAAAGCATTCTACACTTAAAGTGTAATGGAAACTCCATATGTGCCACGTCTACTTTCAGAAATCCAGCCTTTTATTAGCCTTTAAAGGGAAAGATGCATCTTGTACAGATAGTCCTCGATTTACAACTACAATTGAGCCCCAAATTTTTGTTCCTAAGTGAGACTGATGAAGGGCTTTGTCTATTTAAAATGTTAATTTAGGAACAATTCCCAACTGATGTTAATGTTTTTAACAAGCCTTTTCTGTGTTTAACAATAGGTACATTGGGTATACATAATACACCATTTTTAATTATCTCGTTAAAATTATACTCTATCCTTCAACAGAACTTTCGGAAGCACTTGCAAAAATCTAATACATAAAAAGAAAGCTTATTAATATTGTGGTTGTTTTTTTTTAAATCTCATGTTTTAAAAAAGATGTTTCCGATTGCTCCACAAATGGGAAGGTGTACAGGCAGAATACCACTGGGAGAACTTTCCCTGAAAAATGTCACTCTAATTTCTGATGACGACCTAAAGGAGAACTTTGGAAGATGAGTACAGATTTAGCGCATCCTCCTCCTAACCTTGATGTATGAGAATGTACTATTCCGGGACAAGCATGCACAAAGGAATTAGGTTTCAGTCATTTACTTCATGAAATAAGAGATTTATAGGTAGCAGCATTATGTTTCACTATACCTGCTTCCTCTTTTTCTTTTTCTTTCAAATGAATGAAGATAAAGCACTTTTGAAGGCAGACACGTGTTTAATTACATATGCTATACATTTAAGCAAGGGCAACAAATACATGCAAGCTTGCTCGCAAACAGGTCAAAGTGAAGAGCAGCAATATCAGGTCATGGTCCTAATAGATCCCAGGGAGTATGGAGCATTTGGAAGGTGGTCTAAGATCAGAGTAGCAGTGTTTCAGGACACTAAGCCCATGAATATCTGAGCCTATTTGGGATGGTATCCAACATTCACAACAGTGTCACTGCTGGATCAACTTAAACAGCAACTTAGATAAATGTATTTTAAAAAAATGAAGGGGAATTAATAAAATTGTGGGCTTTATTCTGGAGAAAATGTGTTTTTTTACCACTTTCATTTTTGTTTCAGAGGTACAGTATTGTCCAGGGGTGGGTTCTGGCTTACCTCGCTGCCGGTTCGCTTCCTCGCGCGCCGCATGGGTGCGCCGTGCGGGCACACCACGTGGGCGCGCCATGCAGGTGCATGTGCAGTGCTAAAAATCCAGCTTCTGCGCATGCGCAGAAGCAAAAAACAAAATGGCGGCACCTATGGCACCGCCGAGAGAGCTGGTTCGGGGGCGTGTCCAGCCGGTCATCGCTGCTGGTTTGGCGAGCGGGGGGGAAATTCCCGCTACCGGTTCTATAGAGCCGGTCCGAACCGGCAGGAACCCACCTCTGGTATTGTCCCATCCCATAACTGCACCCATGTTTGAGGAGATGATGTGACTAACAGAGTCTCTACATGGGCAGAATTCAAGTCTCTCTCAGAAAGATCCACTGAATGTAGCCAGGAGAAAGTATTTGTCAACAGCTCAGAGTTAACCTATTGGACTTTCAGCAAGGGAAATATCAATTGAAGCTGAACAACTGGTTCATATTTATGACCATTACTGAATCCCAAGGTCATGTGATCACCTTTTGAGACCTTCTCACAAGCAAAGTCAATGGGGGAACCAGATTCACTTAACAACTGGGTTACTAACTTATCAACTGCAGTGATTCACTTAACAACTTTGGCAAGAAAGGTCGTAAAATGGGGCAAAACTCACTTAACAAATGTCTCACTTAACAACATTTTGGGCTCAATTGTTGTAAGTCGAGGACTACCTTTGTACAGAATCGAATAGAAATTTTACAAGCAAATAAAGACAGATGTAAATTGATATTTCCACAAATATTAACTGTACAATTTTAATGTTAAGTTCAACACAAATAAACTTAATAGAATCGCTATGTTTTGCATTATTCTACATTATCTCTATTAGTGTACTGAATTTCATACTATTGATTGCTATTTTATCCTTGATTGGGTCTTTCAACAAAATCCTATAGCAAAAAGTATATATAATTCCACAATTGTTGCAATATGCATTTAACAGAATAAAAGAGCTAACGTTTTATTGATATGCAAAAGTCTTGGAGTCAATATGCTATCAGTTTATATTTGAAAATTTGAAAATATTTAAAATACTTAAAATAAGTTAAAATATTTGAAAATAAATAGAATAATACTTCAAAACTGTGTTTTCTTTCAAAGTAATGACAGTCTGTGATTCGACATTCAATCCTTATTCTTTGTTCTGATGTCTAGCTTTACTAGCAAAGTGATTTGTGTTAATAACAGTTTTCCAAAGCCAGAGTAGAAGATATAGTTTTGATAGGAAGCAAGAAGCAATGACAAAGAATTCCCCCGAGGCTTTTTGTTATTCAGCAATGCTTTTAGGTAAAATGCATTAGAATTCTGCCAGTGAAAAATAGTCAGAACTGTTATATAGATCCTGCGCTTGTATATCCTTTCAAATGATATGAAGAAAATACATTGATGCCTATCGGTTGATGCTGAATTCCACTACTTCTTATGAATAAATTAATATACACACTACAGTAAATGAATATACACACCACAGCATCTCCTGGTTTTCACATATTTCACATTGGTGCACACATTATAATGAGCCTCATCTGTATTAACATTAAATATCACCTAGCATATAATTTAATCTTTTAAAATTTAACTGTACTTTTGATCTAAATAGATAAATTCTGATATACAGTAAAAATAAAAAAAATGTATTCATATTTTTAAATTTGCAACTATTCACAGCGCAGAATATTCAGGGATAAGATGTAATGTTGAATACCAGTTCTCCAAATCGATAAAACTAGGGACATTATGAGGTGGTGTTTTTTGTTTTTGTTTTTTGGCAACCTACCGTCTTTTTAAATTGGCTACCAAATTCCTAATGCTTAAATATATTAGCTTAATAATTGTCATATTTTGTATCATTAGTCACAGAGGGTTCACATATTGAACTATACCATAATCTGGTTTGCTTGGATTTTTTACTTACTATAATAGAAGAATCTTGGTCATGGTTTAATTTTTTCCCCTTTTACATACTCAAAGCACAAAGCCTCTGAGATAATGGCCTTGGATAAATGCATGTACACTCTAGAATTACGTGGGTATTTAGCAGTGATGAAATCCAATTTTTTTTACTACCGGTTCTGTGGGCGTGGCTTGGTGGGCGTGGTGTGGTATGGTGGGCGTGGCTTGGTGGGTGTGGCAGGGGAAGGATACTGCAAAATCTCCATTCCCACCCCACTCTGGGGCATGCCAGAGGTGGTATTTACCGGTTCTCCAAACTACTCAAAATTTCCGCTACCGGTTCTCCAGAATCGGTCAGAACCTGCTGGATTTCACCCCTGGTATTTAGCTATACCATGATGGAACACGTTAAACCATTAATGAAAAATCTAAGCGCATTGGTTACAGGAAATAAACAAATTTGAGTTTCAACTCTTATTTCAGGAAGGCAATTTGCCAATGGGATATTTGGTGGAATGACATCAGTGATTGAGATACAAGAGCTTGTTTAAAAGGTTTGTTTGTTTGTTTATTTAGTCAGGCATATATAAGATAACAGATAAGAGTATAAACATGATTTTGAATACATGAAAAGGATATGAATAAAAAGGGACATTAGGACAGGGACGGTAGGCACGTTGGTGCGCTTATGCACGCCCCTTACAGACCTCTTAGGAATGGGGTGAGGTCAACAGTAGACAATCTAAGGTTAAAGTTTTGGGGTTTAGGGGAAGAAATCACAGAGTCAGGTAGTGCATTCCAGACATTGACCACTCTGTTGCTGAAGTCATATTTTCTGCAATCGACTTTGGAGCAGTTTACCTTGAGTTTGTATCTATTGTTTGCTTGTGTATTATTGCGGTTGAAACTGAAGTAGTCATTAACAGGTAGGACGTTGTAGCGGACGATTTTGTGTACTAAGCTTAGGTCGGACCGTAGTTCTAGGTTGTCCAGGTCCAAAATTTCAAGCCTTGTGGCATAAGGTATTCTATTGTGAGAAGAGGAGTGGAGTACTCTTCTCGTGAAATACCTCTGGACCCGCTCAATTGTATTAATGTCCGATATACAGTGTGGATTCCAGGCAGACGAATATTAATGTCTGATATGCAGTGCGGGTTCCAGACAGATGAGCTGTATTTGAGAATTGGTCTAGCAAATGTTTTGTATGCTGTAGTTAGTAGTACAATATTACCAGAGAAGAAGCTACGCAAGATTAGGTTAACAACTCTTAATGCCTTTTTAGCAATTTTTGTTGTTATAGTGGGCTTTGGCACTTAGATCTTTAGAAATGAGTACTCCAAGGTCCTTGACAGAGTGTGGGTCGTCTACAAGATCATGTCCATCTAGCTTGTATTTTATGTTCTGATTTTGTTTGCCAATGTGTAAAACAGAGCATTTATTGGTTGAGATTTGAAGTTGCCACTTGTTTGACCAATCAGACACATAGTCAAGGTCTTTTTGAAGGGTGGTAGCATTGTTGGTGGTATTGAATAGTTTTACATCATCAGCAAAGATGTAAGAGAACTTTCTCTTTCAGAGTGTGAAGAACGATATAAAAGAATGAGTTTGACTTGATACTGAGCAAAAGCAATTTTCATAGAATCTGATCTATTTTCATAAAGCAAGCAGTTTCATAACGTCTAATCTGCCCATTGTGATTAAATTCTCCTTTCTGCATTTTAAACCTGTAGTGTTCATTTTCTCAATCAGCTTTGCTTTTAAGAAGAATATGGCTACTCAAGAAAGTGAGCATGATTATAGTGTGAAGGGATTGCTTGCATCAGCCAATGAATAGCTTGAGCTACCATGTATTCAATTAACATATACAAACCAAAACAGAGTTCAACACTGAAGATAACTTCAGGCCAAAAATAGTAATATAAAAATGCAGCAGGTAAACACACACAAGAGGCTACTTTAAGGGTGAGAGGAGGCTCAATGGGTAGTGAAATCTGTTTCTGCCTTCAGGAAATGGTTATCAGTCAGTTCCAGTGATAGGAAAGTACAGTATGGAGGTAGCTTTAGTTAAGAAAGTGAAAGTAATCAGAACGTAGGGGAAAAGTGATACTAGATACCTTATTTTTTATTTTATTTTATTTTATTTTATTTTATTTTATTTTATTTTATTTATGTGTCATCAAATTAGCATTAATTTTTAGCAACAATATATATAGATATATCATCTGTCTCCAACAGATCTTCCAACAGTGCATTTATTGCTGCTCTAACTGAGTCCATCAATCTTGTTGCTGCTTAACCTCTTCTTTGTCCTTTCACCTTTCCCACAATTATGGACTTCTCAAAGAAGCTAGGTCTTTGTATAATTGTCTAAAATTCAGTAATTTGAGCCTTGTCATTTGTGTTTTGGGTTAAAACTCTGAACTGATTTTTTCCCCCAATGATCCACTGAAGTATTTAGTATCCATGATAATCTCAGGAGTCTTTGCCAACAACATGGTCCAAAAATGCAACTTTTGACAGGTTGGACTACACTTTTTTTTTTTTTTTTTGCACAAAGAGAAATGCAAAGCAGGAATTAAGCAACTCACAAGCACTTTTCCTATTGTCTATCACTATCTTGCCATCTTCTTCATCCAGCAGATCAACTGTTTTTTTTTAACTTTCTTTCTTTCCCCACACAATCCTCTCTTTTTTGGTAATTTTTTGCAATTGTTGCATGCCTCAGGTCATTCTGCGATAAGAGATGGAACAAATTCTTATAAAATGTGCAGATGGCACAATATTGGATGAGACAGCTCATATACTACAGATAACAGTCAAAGTTACCTTGATAAGTTAGAGAAGTAAGGTGAAATGAACAATGATGTGTAACAGACAAATGCAAAGTTCTTCATGTAGGAAAAAGAAATAAAATGCATTGGTGTAAAATGAGAAAAACTGGCTTGTAATGAAGTAGTAGTAGTAAAAAAAAATCTTAAAACTGAATGTGAATCAATGATGTGATGTGGCAGCAATAAACAAACAATGTTACGCTGTATTAATAAAAATGTACTTTCTAAATTAATGGGAGTAAAATCTGGATAACATACTTAAAAGCAAGAACCAGAAAAATTGGAAGAGATTCAGAACTGGTTAATGAGGATGATCAGTGGATTAAAACTAAATTATGTGAACAGAATTTAAAGGAATTAGGCATGTTTAGCTTTGAGAAGAGAAGACTGGGTGGAGTTGAGTAGAGTAGCATAGTTCTTTTCAAATTACAGAAATGACAACTCAGAAAAGAAGGCACAAATCTTTTTGGTGTCTTCCCTTGAGAAGGGCATGGAATGATGGATTTCATGAATTTAAGTTATAGGAAGACAGATCCTGACTGTATTTTTTTAAAATCCCTCTTTTCTAATAGTTAATATAGTTCAACATCTGAATCCATTAATCTGAGAAGTTGTAGGCAGCCCTTAACTATCAGTTCCAGCTGAGGCTAGACAGCTGTCTTTCAAGGATGCCTTAGTTTAGATTCTTGCATGGGGAAAGAGTTTGGATTTAGCGGTCTAAGTAGTCCCTTTCAGATTTGTAATTTTATAATTTTTGCAATTGAGATTAACTGTATTGGGACATAGTTCGTGCATTGTGCACATAGTTTGTCCTCCAGAAAAGTAAGTGATGATGTAAATCTTACCATCCACTCTGCATTACTTAAATTACCACTGCAATTTGCTTTAAATCAGATTACCGCCCACCAATCTTTTCCATAGATTATAAATTTACAGGAGATCCTACACTGCAACGGAGGTGCCCAGAGCTGTTCACGAAAGACTCAGTTTAAAGCAGTTTCCTTTCAGCACCAAAGTGCATTTAAGAAGAAAGTAGTCAATAGTTCCGCTACAGCAAGGTAAAATGCTGCCGTCGGTGTGTTTGCCCAGTTTAGGATTGTGTCCCTAGTTGGAAGTCACTGTTACTTCTGATCTGTCGCACCCCACGAGCAGATATCTTAACCCCGCATTCCACCCTTTGGGAATCCCTTTCCGATAACGCACACTAAACTACAATACCCAGAATTCTTTTTAAAAAAAAACCCACTCGCAAAATTCGCCTCATAAGCAAAATATGAGGACAGCGGCGTCTCTAAGATACGGCCGCCCGCCAGACTGATTGAAAGAGCTCCGGTCCAATCTGCTACCGGCTTTTGGTAAACGCTCCAATAACGTTTAACAGTGTCGACACGGTGGGCGGATTCTCTCGAGGGATCGCTTGCCTGCCTAGCGCTAGGATGGAGGGCAAGGGAAAAGGAGGGGGCTAGTTGCGACGGTAGCGAGAGCAGTCGCGTCCCGCGGGGGACTGCAGGCGACTGAGCCGACAAGGGGTGGCGGCGGCGGCGGCAGAGGCAGTGAAGCGGTTAACCCTGCAGGGGGAGAGAGAGAGAGAGAGAGAGAGACAACGGCCGTTCAGCGAGTGCCGCTGATTGCCTGCCTCCTCCTCCTCCTCCTCCTGCCCTCCCCTACCCGTTAGTTACCCCGCCCGTCAGCTCACGCTCCTTCAGGCTCCTTCTAAGCCTACCCTAGTCCGGTCCGGTCCCGCAGTTACCATAGAGACGGCGACGACGACTGAGGCGCCACCGCCGCCTGCTTGCAAGCCATGGGCCGGAGTCTGCTGCTGAGCTGTGTTGTGCTGAGCCGGAGGGGGCCGCGGTAATAACATTCTCCTTTTTCCTCCTCCTCCTCCTCCCCCCCTCCTCCTCCTCCTCTTCTTCCTTTCTTTCGCCCGGAGGCTCCCCAGAAAAAAGAGTTTCTCCGAGCCGGTCCCTCTCGCAGGCTGACGAGGCAGGGGCGCCGCTCGCGTTCCAGGTGAGAGCTCTCTCCGGCCCAGCGGAACAGGGCGGGGGGTGGTGGTGTCGCCGACAGAGGGGCTTTTGTGGGCAGAGGGAACCTTGTTGACATTCCGCGGCACCGACGGCTCAGGGGGCGAGAGAGAGAGGCCGTTTCTGTCGCGGCCCCGGGGGCGCAAAAGGGCAGCTGGCCCGTGCTGAGGATGCTTTGGGGGGGGGAGGGCAGCGGGGAGGGGGGGACAACTGGCGGCCGACAGCCCTTCTTCGCTTTGCCGTTGTGGTGGCGGGGTTGAAGCATTGTGGGGATGCGCCTTTGAAGATGGAGGGAGTAGGGGGGGGGCGGCGGCGGCGGCGGCTCCCGGCAGTCGGAAGGTTGTTCGGAGACGAGAGAGAGAGAAGGGCAACGTTTAGGGCAGCGATATCCAATAGCCTTCGAGATGATGTTCGGGTTTTTGGTTTTTTTTACACGCGGGGACAGAAAGGGGCGGAAATGCTGCAATGAAACAAACAACAACAACAACAAAACCCAAACAACCCTCCGAAACTTGACCCTTGCGTGGCAGAGGATCTGGCCCATCTTTTAATCTAGTTAGTTTGTCCCGACTCCTGTGTTTTCCCATAACAGTGCGCGCGCCGCAACTGGATAAATAGCAAGATGGATCGCCGAAGTTTGTTCTCCTCGAACCAATGAGATTGTTGGCGATGCTACAACAGTTAAGCGAGCAGCCTTGTGAAGAAGAAGAAAAAACATTGTGGGCTCTATGCGGCGTTTAATGTGAAAGATCACAGTTTTATCTTAAGGCTTGGTTGTTTCGACCTCTCTTCATTGATGGAAACTAATGGGGAGGGGCGGATGGGGGCGGATGGTAGGCAGCTTGACTTTAAAATCAGGTAATGTCGATTCAGTTGTCTCTCTTTTATTCATAGAAATAGTCTATAGTATTGGAGGCAGATGGAGACTGAGACTAAACATTGCTGTTGCAACAAGCAGTTGCATGATGATATGAATACAGTTATATAGTATATACTTTATTTTCAAAGTGACAGGTATGATCTTCTGCTAAAGACCTTAAAACTACCTGTAGTTGGAGCAGGAAAACATCTGTTTCAGAAATTACAGGCTTTTTTCTTTCTATTCTGTAATAACCATACAATTGTGGTTCTTAATATTAGGTCTTTGTATCCAATCAATTAAAAGGAGTAGGTTATTAAATGATGATGATGATGATGATATCCATTCAGTTGAGTCCAACTCTTGGCACTCTATTGGCTAGGTCTCTCCACATCTACCAATCTTACACTATTTCTTTGAGTTTTTCTATGTTCTGTCCGGTGTCAGCTTTGATAGTGTCCAGCCACTGTGCTTTTCTGACAGCCTGGGTTTCCTTTTATCGCTAACTCTTCCAAACATAAAAGCTTTCTCCAGTGAATTCTCCTGCATGACATGGCCAAAGAAGTGAGATGCAGTGTGATTTTTCCTTTTAGTGATATGCCCGGTGTTCTATACTCCAGTACTTCCTTGTTAGTCATCTTTGCTGTAGCATTTTCTGTATATAATATTCAAGGTTATCTGAGAAATGCCTTCTTAAATGAATTAAGGTTTTTATAATATGCACATAAGTTGATTCTAGTACGTTTGAAAGTTGATTAGGAAACTTTTTCAAAAGTTGAAGATAATCAGTAAAGTGTTCATAGGTGTGTGGTTTGTAAGAAACAATGAACTGACCTGGACTTTAGCTTGTCAAACAGTTTCAATAAAGAAGCCTCAGTTATTTTCTTGCTGTACTGCATGAATTATATATATTTTTTAAAATCCTCTCTTTGTCAGGTGATACAAACCAGTGCCACATGGAAAGGTCCAATTAAACTGATTTATTGCTATCAGCCTATGCACAGGAATCTTCTCAACTGTTAATATCTACTTGGAGTTAGATAAGGATCCATGGAATTCAAGGGGGGGGGGTTGTAGTTAGTCTGCTTGTGGCTATGTAGGGATTCTAGGAGACTGCCTGGACAACTGCCTTGCAGTTTCTTGGCAACATTGTTCAGAAGTGGTTTGCCATTGCCCCCTTCCTCGGGCTAAAAGAAAGTGACTAGCCCAAGATCACCCACCTAGCTTTGTGCCTAAAATGGGACTAGAAATCAATCTCTCATTTTCTACCCTGATGCCTTAACCACTACCCGAAAGTGGCTCTCATTTTTCATATTAATATTGAATAATCACGATATATCAAAATAGTAAGAGCCAATACTATATCAGTGCTTTATTTCCTATTCCTTTTGGCTTCCTCCATTCTATCATATCTGCTCTTGAGAGCCTCCCTCCTCTCCCCCAAGAAAATATAAGATGATGGAGTGGATGGTGAAAGTCTGTTTTACTGATAAATACTATTCCATTAGAATGGAAAGATGGAAAGTTAGATACATGTTTTATTTTTCACACATTTCCAACATTGATCTTGATTTTGATTTTGATATTCTTATGTTTAAAGGTTCTTATTCAAAAGTAAGTCTCACTGATTTCAGTTTTGATTCCCCACCCCCCGTAAATATATCAATGTATGTTTTCCAACCTTCACAAGGAAATAGGTTTTGTAAGAACTCTTTATTTGTCCCGCATTAGACTGTATTTTCATAGCTACTCTGGACTTCACCACTTAATGTATTAATAAAATATACCAGAACTTGAAATGGTCCATAATCTATGTTCTGAAATCAGGAATCTTTCCAATAAATTTATGCTTGTGGAAATAACATTTATAAATTGCTCTTTTAGAGATTTTCTGTAGTATTATCAGTAATCCTCACTTTTAAGTGTTTGAGCTATGATTCCAATCATGTGCCTTGGATACAGTAGTAGTTTTGACCTTTTTTGGATGTGGGCTTATGCAAAGAATGGAAGAAGCTCTTAAGCAAATTTGTCCTGTCTTTCTTTGTGTGTGTCTCTGTGTCTGTCTGTGTGTGTGTGTGTGTGTGTGTGTGTGTGTGTGTGTGTGAGAGAGAGAGAGAGAGAGAGAGAGAGAGAGAATGAGAATATGAGAGAGAGAAAGGGGTGCCTCATTTGGTTCTACTTATTCTTCTCCGGTAGATCAGAAAGGAAGGATGCTTACTGCGTTAGGACTGTATCAATCTTTCACAGATCTATGGAAGTGAATTACAAAGCACTTCTTTTCAAATTCTTATTTTTTCTGTATTTGGAGACTGCTTTGGAAGTACTTCTGTCTGTCTGAGTATGGGTATTTATATACCCCACTTTTCTTCAGTCCAACCCTTCATTGGTTGTGGAGACAGCCAGGAGTAGTTACCAAAATAGCCATCAAATCAAAGATGTGGCTGCATACAAAAATGTGAAAAGAGTGCTTTGCACATGCATCCACATTTTTCTGAAACACTTCTTTCAAAGGATTTGCAAAGCCTTACCAGATACTCTAATAAAAAAAATATATACTAAGAATGATATGAAAAATTACAGGTATTGTGGACTGTTATAAGGCAATGAAAATAAATATGGTTTGTAGGATTTCATAACTGATCCCAATAAAGAATTTGGTATACGATGAAGCTGAGGGAAGAGAATGTAATTTTTATAAGGGGAAATTTGAGAATTCATGAAACAGATAGAATAAAGAGAGAAAGAACAGAGTTTTGATAGATGAATTATATGAGCTGTTTCCGTGCTGAAAAATGTAAACACATATCTTGCAAGGAAACATTTATGTATTTCATTTATATACCATATGCTCTGAACCATGAGGCCAGCCTGAAGTAGTTTGCAATAGAACATAATGACAATCAAAATAAAATGGTATCCAAAGCAAATATTACAATGCAATCTAAAATCATCAGGATTATAATAACTTGGCTTCCAGCAATAACCATTAAAATGCAGTGGAAGAGCTCCATTTTCATTGCTTTTTTAAATTACAGGAGGGACACCACCATATGGATCTCTAGAGGGAGACTTTTCGAGAGAATAGAGACTGCCACAAAGAACCCTTGACACTTGCCCCCTTTTCTGAACCTCTCAAAGTTAGGAGAGAGAGCTTTCAGGATCCCCATGCAGGAAAGGTAGCCAAGTCTAATAGGTTTGATTTTGAAGCAGATGATTTCCTGAAATGCCAAGCTTTTAACGTTAAAATCATAACTTTGAATTGTACCCCAGAGCCTATGGGTAGCCACTGCAGAACCCTCAGCATCAGTGTTCAAGTAAAAGTAATGACTATTACCTAATGACAGGCAGGCTGCTACATGTTGAACCTACTGTGGCTCCTGACAGTCTTCATGTAGAGTCAATTAAAGTGATATGTACAGGAGGTGACAAGAGTGTGAGTCACTGTTGTCAGGCCTATTTCTCCAGAAAGGCTGAAACTGGCATACTAGCAGTAGCAACTTGTTCCTTTCCATCCAGGCCCTGACAACCAACAAGAATTAGGTCAAGACTTCTACTGCCTCAGCAACCCAATGCAGGGTTCCATGCCCTGGTCTAAAACTTGACTGAAAAGAGTCCAGATAATCCGATTTTCCCTATAATATTCTGTTGTTGGAATCTCACCAACAACCTTCTCCATAAAGGAAAGTTTATAAATTGGACAATAGTTGTCCACTATGGCTGGATCTACAGGTTTCTTCAGGAGGAGCCAATTTCAAGGTGATAGCCACCATTTCCTTTCCCAGTTAAGTGTTGACAATCTTGCTGATCTACCCAGTCACATATTTACTGGTTTTACATGGGAACGAGGTGAATCATCAATTCACATGTGGCTGATATACTGCCCTGTTTTTCACTTCCTGTCCAGAATATTTTGTTTTTGTCAAAATGTTATCCAAATAATTAACAGAACCTCATTGCTTTTTCCTCACTCTTCAAAAGGGAGAAGCACAAATGCTTTGCCATCTTTATTTCTGTAGTTTAGGCTTAAAATTATCTCAGACACATGTTGGGTAACTTCATTTCTGATCTTCCTCTACCAAATTTAAGGTTATCTTTTGCTATTGCATCTCCCAAAGCTCCTCAGTAAACCAGGCATGATTGAAATTATATAATTATACCATCTATGCACTACAATGTAATTAAATTTAAAAAATGGATAAATATAAGAAGATAGTAGTTAAAATTAGGTAACAAAACAGGCAGGATTCCTAGCAAGGAGATAATTAACAAAGATATGCTTAAGATTCTTCTGAAAATACTATAAAAAAGATAACACAATTGACTGGGGAGGGAATTCAAGAATGTTGGACCGGCACCAAGAAGGCCCCGGTCTAGTTAATTTTAAATGGGCTTAGAGCCGAGGTGGCGCAGTGGTTAGAGTGCAGTACTGCAGGCTACTTCAGCTGACTGTTCAGCAGTTCAGCGGTTCAAATCTCACCGGCTCAAGGTTGACTCAGCCTTCCATCCTTCTGAGGTGGGTAAAATGAGGACCCAGATTGTTGGGGGCAATATGCTGACTCTGTGAACCGCTTAGAGAGTGCTGTAAAGCACTGTAAAGCGGTATATAAGTCTAAGTGCTATTGCTATTGCTATTGCTATAAAACAATCTTTTCTATGGAATCTATTTCCCACAAGCAAAATTTGGAGTGAGCCATTCCTTAGGTAAGAGGGCCTCAAACCATACAGAGATTTATATATGATAATAAGCATCTTGAGTTTTGCATGAAAAATAATCAGGACCCAATTTATCAAAATAAATGCTATATGCATTCGGTGAATACTGCTGATAGGCATCTGCCAGATTTTGAAACTGCTGAAATGTGTATGCAATAGAATGATAAATCATGCACAGATGCAAGTAAGGACTTATAGCTATTGTACTGACCTGGCACTCGGGGACAGTGAAAGGTCTAAATCGCTTCCAAATTGCAGGGTTGATTTCTCAGAGAAAACATACCCTAGGATAAAAAAATATCTATTCTAGTTATTGAGAACCGCTGCACCACCAGACCTTTAGACTTCAATTTCAATGTAGTATTCCTCATCCAATCTGTAAACTAGATGAGGAATAGCAATAATAGCAAAATAATTATGAAGTTGGCGTCTGTAACACAAATGGAAAAGAGAAATTCAAATAGATATATTTTTAATACATGTTAGCAAAAAGTATAATTGGGCTAGAAACCTATTGTGAAAGCTACTTCTCGTGTGATCAGATTCAGAAAGACTGAAACCAGATTAGTCCATTGCTAAAACAAGACATAAATAGAAATTGTTTCTCCTGTCAAAAAGAGAATAGCTACAAGACTCTTACACTGTTAGGCAGGAAAAAAGGTGCAAGAAGATAAACCTTGATTCCATGATAAATATAACTTACATTTACTACATTGTTATTACTGGAATTTTTTGTAACTGGTTCATTAGCTTTTTTACAATAAGCTTACTTATCAAAGCTTCTGTATTCTTAATATCTGTTTGTTCCTACTTCCAAGCTAACTTGTCAAGAGAAGCCTGACATCTACTGTGTGTTCCTAACACAGAAGACAACAATTGTATACAGTCATTGCAGTAGATGTGATGGGAGTTTCTTAGTGTTCTAGAAGTGCTTTAATATTCTTTAGATGCTTGGGACCCACTTCTAACCATATACAACAAGATCTAGAACTTGCTGTAGATTGGTAGAGCACAAGAAAGTTGTATTTCAAAGTTCAATTCTTAATATTAACATTCAGGATAAAGTTATGAAAATCATCATATAGCAACTGAGTATTTCGCCAGTTGGTAACTGCAAAATAACTGTAGAACACAATAATGTCTACATGCCTTTCTTTGTAACCATCTTTCAATCATTATATATTTCATGGTTTTAACTGCATCTGTTTGCTGATGTCTGTAGACTTGCTACCTCTCCTGAGTCAAAATAGTAACATTCTTTGGTTTGTTACACAGTAGCAGCAGCCAAATATGGAACAGAAAGTTATTGAAGTGCTAAGACCTGCATTGTTGACTTAGTATGAAAATAGTCATTTTTATTCTGAGAGTTGGATGCAAGGATTATCGGTTATTTGAAGAAGATTTATATCGGTGTGTGTGTATGTATATATATGTGTATATATATATATATAATATATATATATGTTTTTTTCTG
>QLTV01003461.1:3225958-3238489 GCA_003457575.1 Thermophis baileyi | reverse complement strand
TGAAGAGAAACCTTTCTGTTCTCCATTCCATTCTTTCTTTCTTTCTTTTTGTCTCTCTCTCTTTCTTCTGCAGTAGAAAGCAATCTCCCCCAAGGCAAATATCTTGTGACAGCAGCTATGAGATGCTCCTAAAATTCCAAATTACTCACCAACTCCCAAGACGGGGGATTCCTGACATAGAGTTTATGGCTTATAAAACGGTTCCATGTGTGCAGGTATATCTGGATGAGAGAAAGTGAGGGCGTCCCTGAATGTGTGAATGCACATGAGAAACATCCATGCCTTTTCCAATCTTCTTTCTTTCTTTCTCTTTCTGTCTTCTCGGCGCGGGAGAAGGAAGAAAGTGCTCTGGCCAGCGCTCGGCTTACTTTCCTGGCGAGGCTGGGAGACCGCCCGGCACACCCATCCGCCGGCTCTCCAGGCAGCACCACTTTCTCCCTGCCTTGCCAAGTCCTCCGCCAGCCTGAGGCCGGCAGAGCTCCATAGGTGCGCGCACCGATGCTTCCCGGCCCGCGAAGGTCCCGGAGCCGAAGCCGGGAAGGTGAGAGGGGCAGCGGTGGCGGCAACCGCGCTCTGGCCCGGCAGCGGCGCGTCCCCTGTCATGTGCCATCCCGGAACACGGCCTCCAGGCTGGCGAAGGCCTTGGTGGGTCAGGGAGAAAGTGGTGCTGCCTGGAGAGCCGGCGGATGGGCGTGCCGGGTGGTCTCCGAGCCTCGCCAGGAAGGTAAGCCGAGTTCTGGCCGGGCCCACGCGCTCCCGCCCACCCCTCGCTCCGCCCATCTCCCGGGAAGTTCACGGGAAGTGGCGATGGGCGGAGCTGGGCAGGGCAGAGCTGCCGGTGCAGCAGCGCCCGGCGAGGAAGGCTGGGCGGGGAGGCGCGGCCGATTGTCTTGTTCACGGCGCCGTGGGGCGGATGGGCTGGAAGAAGCGCGGTTGAGCGGGGCCGGGGCAGTGCAGCCTATTGTGCCTTCTCTTGCCCCGCTCCATCCCAGAGGGCCGTGCATCCCCCCTGCCAATCCTCCGTACAAACCGCCCGCCCCATTTCTGCAAAGGCAGAGCCCTGCAGGGCGATCTAAAGAGGGGAGGGGGATGCTGTAGAAAAGGCCGCCTTCCACCCGTGTCTCCCGTGCCAGCTCCGCGGGACTTGGGGCTCCAAAGCAGCCCATTGGCTTCCAACCCGGCGCTGCGGGCTGAGTTCCCAGAGTGGCGCCAGCAGTCGGCCAGGCCGATCCGCAAAGAGAGCAGGCAGGTGGCCAGGTGAGAAGCCAGTGGGCTGCTTTGGAGCCCCAAGCGCTGTGGAGCCGGCACGGGTGGAAGGCGGCCTTTTCTGCAGCATCCCCCTCCATTCTTTGGATCGCCCTGCAAGGGGGGGGCTCTGCCTTTGCAGAAATGGGGCAGGCGCATGTGCAGCAGCCCCAGGACATCCGCTTGCCCTTCCGCTGCCCCTCTCAGCGTCTGCATTTCCACCAAGGGCCGCCCGCCCACCCACTGGCCAGGCCAGGCTGGACGCCGACCTCGGAAGGCAAGCTGACGTGGGGGACCGCCAGGAAGGCCGCGTGGAAAGCCACCAAGCATGGCAGGGCTGCGGGGAAGGGAATAGGCTGCTACCTCCCTTCCCCGCCGCCCCGACATGCTTTCCTGCCTTCCACATGGCCTCTTAGCGCCCCCCTGCTGCCCCCTTGCCTCTTAGTGCCCCCTGCTGCCCCCCTTGCCTCTTAGTGCCCCCCTAAATCATCCCACCGCCCCCAAGGGACGGTACCGCCCACTTTGGGAACCACTGTTTTAGAGGGTCGTTGAAGCGCTTGGAGATTTATCTGTGTCCTCAGGGTCACCTGAGTAGTGTTCCTGATTCCTGTAGTCTGCAATTTTTTTCTCTGGAAATCCATTTCTACTCCCATACCATTCAAACGGTGTTCGTCCCAAATTGTATAGCTAAAAGTCTGTAGAGATTCTCAGTCATCCCGGTCATGGTTGTCCCAAAGGTGCTTTTTCAGGAGGCAACTGGACTTCATTGTTTTTTCTTTGAAGACATTTTGCTTCTCATCCAAGAAGCTTCTTCAGCTCTGAAGAAATATTTCTTGGTGGAGAAATATCTGTTTCCTGTATCAATAGAGTATATAACAGGATTGCTGAGCACTACAGCCAAATGGACAAATTTTCAGTACTTGTCTCACAGGGGAATGAATGCTACATCTAGAGAGTTTTTACAAGATTGCAGCAAGATGGGGTTCTCCCTTAGCAGCAGCAACCTGATAGCAGCAGATGGTAATAGACAAGTGATTTGCTTTCCTCCCTAATTTAAAGGTCCCAGAGCAGAGAATTCTACAGCCAATATACAGTAGTTAATTTAAATCAAATATATTTACATATTTTTATTTTTTAAGTTTTTATTAAAGTTTACTGTGGTATAAAATACAAATGGAAATAAAGATTTAAAAAAGGAGAAAGGAATGCAAAGTAGAAAGAAAAAGAAAAGCACTGACTTCTGACTCTTTAGTGTAGTAGAATACAAAGTACAGTTGCAAGCTCAGCTTTTTGCTTTATATTTCTAGTAGATACAAGCCATTTCTATAACTACAGAAGTAATTTAGTCATCAAAATCTAAAATCAGAGTTTCATCTTTTTTCTGTTTTGAGCATAAAGTCCAGAAGCAGTTTCCATGTGGAAACAAAATTGGATAAGTTCTTCTCTTTAATTAAACAGGTAGCTTTGCCCATCTCCATCAATTTCATCACTTTTTCCATCCATTCTTCCACTTGGGGATTGCCATGTCTTTCCATTTTTTTTCACGTAGAAAATAATTGTTACTGTCTACATATATAATAACAAAGTTCCAATTTTTTTCATGTTCTTCATCCAATAGCCCTAAAAGGAAAAGTTCATGTTTCAATTTTTTAGTTGTTTTAAGAATCTTCTGAATTAAGACGAAAAATCTGACCCCAATATTTCTTTGCTTTGTCACAGATCCACCAAAGATGATAGAAAGTATCTTCTTTACATTTACAACAAATATTTGAGACACCTTTATACCTCAAATAAAATAAATTTAATAAATAAATAAATAAAACATTTACATATTTTTCTTAGTTATTTTTATATTTAGTCGATCAGATGGAATTTTAATCTGTTAATGAACTAAAGTCTTTTAAATAAATTTTTACATATAGTTTTATTTTAATTATTTTATTTTAATGCTATTGTTTCTTCTAAAAAAAGTCCAGAGGTATTACATGTTCTTGAAAGTAATAATAGACAGCATTTTAGAAAAGATATTCTTGTTTCTGTGGTACGAAAGCTGTTTCTAGAATTATAGCTTTTGCAATGGGTGCCTGTTATTTAACAATCAAGAAAAATCAATGTTTTGCATTTGATTAAATCTACATATGAAACTATATTTCCAATTAAAATTCCTATATATAATTGGCTAAGATTTATTTTAAATTGATGATAATCCTATTTTAGTACATTTTTCTAGCAGTCATACTTTGCATGATTCTAGCTTTGTAACTGATGGGGAACATGAAAATTCTGGATGTTAATATCTTGATTGTAACAGTACTATCATGGAGTTTTTTAATTTTCTGAAACAATTGCTCATATACAGCCAACAATGTTATTTTAGAATTTCTATTATTTTGCCTAATTTATTTCTCAGCAATAATAAAAAAATAAGTGTACATAATATAACAGTACAGTTTAAATATGTTTAGTAATTAGACAATATTCAAAGTTTATATTAGGTAACACAAAAACTATAATTTTTAAATAATGCACTAGATTGATAGTCTTATTTATTACAGATAAAGAAGATTGGAGGTGGAGGATTTGGAGAAATTTACGATGCAATGGACATACTTACTCGAGAGAACGTTGCACTGAAGGTCGAGTCAGCGCAGCAGCCAAAGCAAGTTCTGAAAATGGAAGTAGCTGTGTTGAAAAAACTGCAAGGTAAGATGAACAAAGATCCTTATACTGTGGTTGCTAAGCCTCTGACACACGTTGCTAATATATAGCAATTGTCCTATTGTCCTGAAAGTCAAAACGGTGGGACAACCTTGATAAATCAGAAAAAGGTCTGAGAATGAATAAGATATTCATTGATCAGGTGACAGCCAAATTTAACAAATAAACAGCATTTCTGAATGCAGTTCTGTGTTTATTAGAAAGTTTACTGAGTTAAGTAAGGCTTCATTATACATCAGTATGTTAAGGATTGTAACTTTAATCATGTTGAGATTAAAAATAGGAAAGTTAAATTTACATTGACCTTAATAATGACTTAAATGGCTTGGTTTATATGCATGAATGAAATATGGCAGCATTCATGTTTTTAAGTCTTTATAGTTAGGGATTGTGAATGCAGAATATGCCTATTTTGAGTTTTGAAGATAACTATAGGAAACTAGGTGTTGTTTAAAATCTTGGAAAACCAAATGCATTCTTGATTACTCTTGTTGTCCACAGACTTCCTTTCAGCTGCTTCCCACCACCACCACCACCGTCCGTGCCTTAACCATTATAGGCTCCACTTTGTCATATTTCCATTTAAAAAATCAGTTAGTGGGAACACAGGGAACCCCCTTATCCTTTGCTTTTCTATCTACTTTTAATATGCAAATAGTTTCAGCATTTGTCAGAACTCAGAAACTGGCTCAAACCTTGTTAATTCTTGGATGGAAGACCTGCATGGAATAGTATAGCTGTAGGTTTGATGAGAGGTAAAAGAAGCCAAATGTCAAACCAAACAACATAGACTTGTCCATGAATAGTCAAGTTTGATGGACATTTTACCTTTATATTGTAAATATCTTCTTTTACTGTATTTATAGCCTGTTATCTATTTTTTATGTGAGTGAGAAAAACAGACAGATTGGCTTTAATGCTGGATTTGAATGTCTGATAACTTGAGGTCTTGTGCATGCTTTAAGACTTTATGTAAAGAAATAAAATGCTAGTACGAATCTTGAGTACATCCCAGCATTTGCTTTCTTATTATGGAAAAAAATTCATTTTTTTAATCTTCCATAAATTGATCTATTCTCTGTTTGTGGTTGTTTATTTTAGGAACTTTTTGTATGAGAGAGGGCTGAAAGCTTTTAAGGCTTTAAATTGTGCCAGATTGCTTCTATCATAGAACTGATGACTTTAGGCATGTTGGATATTCCATTACAAATTCTTGAAACTGGATGAAGGAAGATGATAGGAATGAACTCATAACTCTCCAGCTGTCCATCTTTTATGATACAAATACTGTACCTGTAAAAGAGAACTTGCAATGTGCTTAGCAACTGGGGAGCCCGGCCTGTAGGGTATGGTCACAAAGATAAGTCTGGCAAGTGTGAGTTTACCTGTCTATACTGCGTTGAAGAAAATATTCCAATACAACGACTATTCAAAGAAGTGGAAAAAAGAAATCAGAGCCAGAATTATTCTTTCTCAACAAGGCTTTATGGTGTATCAACAAATGTTGATGCTGTCCATCAGATTAATGGTCATGAAAGGATAGAATTGTTTGAATTTTGTTATTGGCTGGATTCACCATCTTGTTCTTTAGCTGCTTCTTACTTATTTGTTTTATTGATTTGCTTTTGAATTATTATATTTTATCTTTCAGTTATATTATGAGTTGCCCAGAGTCATTCGGAGTTGGGTAGCACCTAAATCAAATAAATGTAAATTAAATTAAAATGTTGGTGGTATATTGTTTACTTTGTGGTGCATTTCACTCAACATTTGCACATTTTTCTTATGTAATATTTTTCTATCCATTCATGACACTTGTTTGCATCTGCTAGATATAGAATTTTGCAAGTTATACCTAAATATCAAGCAACTAGATATGAGCTTCAAATTCTTCCTTTAGTTTTCAATTAGCCTTCTAGATTTAATTGCTTCAAAACTTAAGCTATTTGTGTTCCCTTACCCAGAATATTTAGCTCTAATCGTCATTTGGATTCTGACTACGATTCATTTTGACTCTTTTTAGGATGTCTTGCTCGTTTTCATCTACAGGCATTTAAAGTCACAGGATTAGATTTCGATATAGTGGTAATTCCCTTACTGTTTCAGAAAATTAATAAACTGTCATTATTTGCCTATTTTCCGTAGAGAAAGTACAATATTTTGCAGTGTTATGGATAAAAAGCAGTGCTGCTTCCAAACCAGTTCTGGTTCATTCAGTGGAATAAGCAAAGTTCATATTCTTCATTGTTGTGTTTGTGCATATTTCAGAATCATTCCACATAAAAGATAATTTATATCATTCTTATATCAGTTTTTTGAGAATGTTTCCAAAATTTAAGAGTGAGAGGTTTTACTCAGGATCTCTTCTTGTTTGGAATCAATGTTTGTAAGTACTTACAAGAAGTGTCTGCAGAGACACCTTGACAAGAGAAGTGGATCCCTGCAACCAGTTGGTATTAGAGGGAGCATATTTAGTGGCTGGTACAACTCTGTCTTTTCTAACCACTTTGTAAGTCTTTTTTTAAGTACAGAGGATGGGAAGTTGCCCCGCTTTTGACTTCTCTAATTTATAGTCCTCCTATGACATGACAGACTGGAGGAGTATACATTAATCTAAATCAAAGCTTGTTCTGTTTCAAATACATCTTCACTCCACACCTATTGGATTTAGATATTCTCATGTCATAATGAATATAACATGACCTATCCATAACTTGGTTAAGTATATCATATGAATATGGTAATTGTATCAAGGCTAGTTTTAAACCAGTCTGATGATATTTTTCCTATTTTCCTCTTAAATCATATGTTTTGAATAGAACTGTTGAGAGGAAGGTTTGGATAAGTATGGGAAAATAAATATTCCCAGAAAAGTTGTTGGACAATATAAGACGATGGCTAAACAGTTTCTTGGTTCAAGAGACTGAGACATTAATATCTCTATACTCTGCCTTATAGTGAATATCATGTTCCTAGGATAAGGAATCTTTCAAAACCCTGTGCTTTCTCAACCTAAAGATGTAGTGCTTCTATTATCAGGGTGTATAAATTCAGACAGTGAGTTCTTAAAATAGATTCTGCATTTTTCTGTCTATAGAAAAGTGTCAAATAGGGTCAAGAGCTTTTTAACTATAGAATTAAGAGCAAAAAGGAATAAAGCTAAGGAATCATATAGATTGGTCACAAACAAGCTGGAAAAATAGTTCTTTGGATGAGAGTTAAATCTCTTGCAGTGAATTTCTCCAGAATTTAGACATTAATCTCTGGAGGGAGCATATTACAGAGGAGAGGAGCAACGGCAGAGAAGATTTCTTTTTTGACCCACCAGTTGAAATTCTTTAACTGAAGGGGTCCATAATATACTAGTAGGTAAGACATTCCCCTAAATCATAGCCACTACCAAAAATACAGGCTTTATCTGGCTCATCAGGTTCTTCCCCTGCAAGTTCTTTCAAACTGACCATAATTCAGTTTCCTTTTCCAGTTATTGCTTTGCAAGGGAAGGTAGGTGGAGATGTAGCAAAAAAGATGTTGGAAGAACAAAGTGGAAGGTGATATCAGAAACAGTCCTTCCCTTTTGACTTCTATCCATTAGAATAATGGATAATCTTTCATTTTTACCTTTGCTGCCCTGTTTTGTAAGTAAAAGCTATTATATCTGTAGCTGACCAACAACAGAGGAATAATTAGTATATCTGATACTGAGGACATGAAGGAGTAGTAGCCTGGTTAAACAGTGTCTTCTGGCTATGTCTTCCCCATTAATGTCCACAAACTGTTTTATCTAGTTTCACTTAATTATATTACATCAAGCTAATTTCACTCTTTTCCTGTAGGTCAGGGGTCCCCAACACCTGGGCTGTGGCCCACTACTGGGCCGTGGCCTATTTGCAACCAAGCCGCGCAAGTGGCGGGCCGGCGCACACAGACGTGCATGCAGCTAGACTCGTGTGAGTGGCAGGCTGGTGCACATGTGTGTGCAGCTTGACTTGTGCGACCGGCGGGCTGGCACGCATGTGCATGGCCAGCTCAACGCCTGCCTACCTGCCTGCCGGTCATGTGGCCTGATTCCCCTATCCCCCCCCCCGCCAGTTGGGCCACCAAGCTGCAAAGGTTGAGGACCACTGCTTTAGGTCATGCAAAATTTAGTGTTACCTTGCATTTTTTGCAAAACTACTGCATTTTAATGTGATTTTTCACATTAAATTTTGGGACATCAGGTTCAACATAGAAAAAATACCAGCACCCATGTTCACATTTTGGTTACATGAATAAGTGAATATCCTCAAAATAAGGTTTTCAGCAGCCCAGTTTTGGCAGTATATTCTCATGCTGTTCAGAAGCTCCATGTAGCCACTAGCCCACAGGCTTCATATTATAAAGTATGTAATGAGAAAAGAATGGAAAATATTTATCTTGTGCTTTATAGTTACGTTATACCTAAAGTATCTAAAGCAGGTCGTCCTCATTGGGTAAATTGCTTCCCCCCCCCCCCCAGTTTTTGTAGCATCTTTGTTAGATATAGTGATTTGGTGGGGTGGAGGACAGTTAAGAAAGAGATTCAGTGTTCTTGAGTTAATGAATACATAACAGTAAATATTCATAATGAGGAACCTTTGCATCCTTGAATTTTTTTCAATATTTGTCTAATTCAAATTGCATTGGAATATAGTTTTCCTCCTACATCTATTTTTTTCTAATTGATATCATCACTCTAACTGCTTACATTTATGTTTGTAATAAATGTTTTCATTATGCTGTAAGCAATAATTTTGGAAATAGTATTAGTTGAGAAAATGACATAGGGAAAAAAAATCTGTTCTCAGCAACACCGATATAGAAATGCAAGTGGTCCTCGACTGTTCAATGTTATGACGCTTGGAAAGAATCTATAAAGCACTTCAGAATAACAGAGTTGGAAAGGACCTTGGAGGTCTTCCAGTCAAACCCCCTGTTCAGGCCGGAAATCTTATACCATTTCAGACAAATAGTTGTCCAGTCTCTTCTTATAAACCTCCAGTGTCGGAGCACCCACAATTTCCGGAGGCCGTCATAAAATGTCCCGTTCCCTACAGTCATGTGATTGCGATCTCAGTAATTGGCAATCTATTTGAACTTATGATCGGTTGCCAACTGTCCTGCAATCATGTGAGAAAGTCAATGGGGAAGCTGGCAGGGAACGTTACAAGCTCCTGCCTCCTGCTGCAGGTTTTTCCCTCCCCTCCGTGTACATTCAAAATCTAGCCAGGATGACATGTTCATTAATTATAACATAATTAGATTATAGATGTGGTTTATGCTGCGTACTGTACTCTTGAATAATGTCTATGGAGATTCTCAGTCATCCAGGACATGGTTGTTCCAAAGGTGCTTTTTCAAGAGGCAACTACCAAAACACCTTTGGTACTCTTTAAGAATATTAAAAATCTAATTGGTCCAAAAGCAGCATCCTAATTATTAATGGGTGGGATATATGAAACATCTGATATCCTAATTAGGTATACTGGTTTCCTGTTTAAAATCCTAGTAATCTTTAAACTTCTTAATATTTTAGGATCGGGATTAGAATCTTCTGCTTTCTTCCATACTATCTCTGCTAGCCTGTTGACATCATCTTTGGAATCCTTTCTGTATGACTCAATAACCCCTGAAATCTATTTGCCCATGATTAGAAAGAGGGTCTTTTGAGGGCCTACATCAAAACTCTGAAACCTCTTCTCTTGGTAAAGACTTTCCTTTTAGGGAGGCCTTTAGTGTGTAATCTCATCTGGGTTTTTTTTTTTTAATTATCTCAAGACTTAAGTATTTTTTGAACAATGGTTATTTCTTGATGTTTTAATAGTTATTAAATAGGAACTACCTAGAAATCTACAGAGGATAAATAAAATGAAAATATTTTAAGTAAGAACAAGCTGCTTAATGGAGAAGCCCAAACAATAGGACAGAAATCATCTTAAGAGCAACAATGAATAAATTGTCTTAGAATAGAATAGAATAGAATAGAATAGAATAGAATAGAATAGAAGCGTTGGAAGGGACCGTGGAGGTCTGCTTAGGCAGGAAACCCTACACCACTTCAGACAAATGGTTATCCAACATCTTCTTAAAAACTTCCAGCATCCACTACTTCCATATCTTAGTCTGTTTGCCGCTGCTGAGAAGGTCTTTTTCCTTAGCAATTTTTGCATCACTTTGTTTGGTGGGGCACTGAGGAGGCCCTGTAAAGAGTAGTAGATTTGAGTAGGAATATACAGGGAAAGGTATCTTTCAGGGAGCCCAGACTTAAGGCATTTAAAATGTTAAAGGTTAAGGTTTGACCAGTAGCCAATCAAATGGATAGCATACAGTATATACAGTTAAAATATTACTTTTTTAGTCTTTCAAACATATTCAGAAACAATTGCAGTTTTTGAACAATTTGTAAAAGCTCTTCTGAATATAATACATTGCCAGTTATTTGAACATGGGCATTCTCCATAGTGGGTTGAGATAGCATCCAGGAATGGATTGGGTTGACCTTGTCTGTTTAGTTGATTGGACTGAGTCTGTCAGAGTTGAAAGCCACGCCTCTGTTGCTAGGGCTCCCAGCTTTGACTCAGTCCTCAGTGTGGACAGACGTGTCAAGGTTTTCTCCGTTTCTGAATGCTAATTTCGGATTGCAGATTTGTGAGGATTCTACAGACTCTGAGTTAATTCCCAGCTGACTCCCTTTTTTTATCGGTAGAATCGCTGGGGTGAATAGGCTGGGAGCTTCGGCTCCAGCCTACGGCATTACTACATCCAGTGGTATTTGTTCTACCATCACAATTCAGCTTTACTAGTCTCCTTAACACCAATTGACAGGAGCTTCGAGCTTCAGTATTCTGCAGCTAATAGACTCGGGGCAGGGAGCTGTGTGCTCCATTTTTCAACCTCTGTGGCTGTCAGATACTAAAGATCACCAATTCACCACAGGGCGAGCTGTCAAACGGCTGCCATTTTCCAAGCCGCGCACTTGCCTAATGGCCATTGTCAAATTGCCGCTCAGGAGTCTAGCGCTCCACCTTGCCGCCGATAAGTGCCCCGCAAGGGCCTTTTCCTTGCCACCTCAGGAGTCTAGCACTCCACTTGCTGCTGCTTAGTGCCCCACTGGGGTTAGCAATCTCAGGAGTCTAGCACTCCAATTTGCCGCCAAGTGCCCCGATTTGCCTCGCAGCAATTCAAAAAAAGCTGTGCCCTCGCTGCTCATAGAGCCGTGCGCTCTAATCTTGGCGGTTTCAACAATTGCGGCTACAGGAGGCGTCACCATTTCAAAGACCGCGCAATAGCCCTCAGCCGAGAATTTCACGCCATTACTTAGCGCGTTTAACCGATCAAAGCGGCAGGGCTTTCGGGGGTTTCGCCCCACGTTCATTGCAAGAGCCTAACGCTCGCAAAGGTGGCTAATTCAGCGGCTGCGGCTACAGGAGCTTAGTGCTTCTCATCAGTGACAGAGCTTCACGTTCTAAGGGCCACCTAAAGCGGCTGGGGCCTCAGGAGCTTCCCGCTCCACATAACAGCGGGCATAAATCTCGAGTCAGCCTCGTGTTCTAATTGGTGGCCATCTAACAATCAAGAGTCTCACATTCTAATTTGAGGCCAACTCAGGACTCCAGCAAAGAGCCCCA
Organism: Thermophis baileyi; assembly: GCA_003457575.1. Taxonomy (NCBI): domain Eukaryota; kingdom Metazoa; phylum Chordata; class Lepidosauria; order Squamata; family Dipsadidae; genus Thermophis; species Thermophis baileyi. The sequence continues at coordinate 3,226,880 of QLTV01003461.1, read as the reverse complement.
TAAGGCCATGTTCCTAAAAGTGACAGGCCATCTTGAGAGGCCCGCATCTGGAGTTCTATGCTCAGTTTGATCTTTCAGACCGCTTTTGGGTACCTGCTGACTCAAGGTCTTAGCGCATACCCTCCGCGTAGCTTCAAAGGCACTCTTCACGTCGGAAGTCATTAACATGGCAGATAAAGGCGCACCCACTGGCAAATCCAGTTCAAAAGCACACAAAAAAGCGGCAGGGGCCAAAAAGCCCGAGAGAGAGGGCCACAAACCGTTAAAGCCATGTTTTGTGTATGAATGTGGTGGGTTGTCTGGTTTGACTGTGAATGGGAGAGTATGTCTGATTGGTTGTGTTGGTGAGAATGGGGGAGCCGGGGGAGGGAAATGGAGCCCCCTCTGCTGAGTGTACTAACAGAAGCAGATGGGGGCCCAGATCTGACCCTGGGCTTGGTATGAATGATATTGTCGGCCTGCCAGATAGAGGGGGGGGCAGTGGGGTGGGGGTGGGAATGTGGTGGGTTGTCTGGTTTGACTGTGAATGGGAGAGTATGTCTGATTGGTTGTGTTGGTGAGAATGGGGGAGCCGGGGGAGGGAAATGGAGCCCCCTCTGCTGAGTGTACTAACAGAAGCAGATGGGGGCCCAGATCTGACCCTGGGCTTGGTATGAATGATATTGTCGGCCTGCCGGATAGAGGGGGGGCAGTGGGGTGGGGTATGGGATCTCAAGGAGGGTGGCGGGTCGGAGCATCCCAGTGGTGGTTGGGAGAGGTAGGTATGGCGGGAACCGAAGGGCAGACCATGTGTGGAGAACTAGTACTCGCTGTATCAAAGCGATTGCCTGTTCTGACCCTTCTGGTGACTTGGGTTTTCAGGGCCCTGGCCTCAGGCGGCTGCTGCTTAATGCCTGATCGATTGTGAACAAAGCCCCTCTCG
>QLTV01003461.1:3185275-3223988 GCA_003457575.1 Thermophis baileyi | reverse complement strand
GCAGGCCTTCTCTGTAGCCGCTCTGACTCTGTGGAACCAACTTCCCCCCGAGATCCGTACTACCCCCACCTTACTGGCCTTCCATAAAGCCGTTAAGACCTGGCTTTTCCGGCAGGCCTGGGGCCAATAGTTGCCCTGATTGGCCCATGCATGGTTGTGTGAGTGTTTTATTTTAAATATAGATGTTTTTTTTAATTGCTTTTATATGTTTTATTTTTTATGACGACTCTGTGGAACCAACTTCCCCCCGAGATCCGTACTACCCCCACCTTACTGGCCTTCCATAAAGCCGTTAAGACCTGGCTTTTCCGGCAGGCCTGGGGCCAATAGTTGCCCTGATTGGCCCATGCATGGTTGTGTGAGTGTTTTATTTTAAATATAGATGTTTTTTTTAATTGCTTTTATATGTTTTATTTTTTATGATGTAAGCCGCCCAGAGTCCTTCGGGAGTTGGGCGGCATATAAATTTTATAAAATAAATAAATAAATAAATAAATAAATAAATAAATAAACAAACACTCTAAGGCCACAGAGAGAGATGAGCGCAGGAGAGACAAAGCACTGACAAAGATATGTGCTAAGTCGGATCAGACTAGCTCCCGCCTGTCTACTACACAGCCGGAGCCACGCCAGAATAGCAGGGATCCCTCTAGGGTCCTATCTCCAGCAAAAACAGGGGAGCAGCTCTCCTTAGATGTTCACATGTCAAATGCTGATCAGATAGTTCTCCAACGTGGGAAGAGCCATCATTCAGGATGGGTTGTCCTCGGGGGTCAACAGCCCAACAAGACCAAGGCAGTGCCCGAGGCTACCTTCACTCCGACTGCGGCAGGACTTAGACCGGACAGGGGGGCGGAATCCCTAACCTCGACCGATATTCAAGACATGATAGCTGATGCTATCAAACAAGGTATTGCCGCTGGCCTCCAGCAATTCCGATGACCGGGCTCTCTGGCATCGGTCCCGGCTCTTGAACCAGATCATGACCTGGATTCCACGATTCAGAGGGATTTCCCTGACCTTCCTGAGCCTTACTCCCCACAGAGTCACTCTCAGATTTCGGAGGAGGATGGTCACCAGGAGCTGGACCTGTCGGAAGACGAGGGGAAGCAACCTGAACAATCAGCCTTTGCAGGGTTGTTCCAACCGGGTCTATTCAAATCGCTCCTCTTCAAGGCAGTCAACACGGCTAACCTTGGACCTCTGGCTACTGATCCACCGGCAGACCTGCCTGGTCCTTCTGACCCACTTTTCGCTAAGACCACTGCCCAAGCAGACGTAGTTCCATCACCAAAACTTTTCGTCGATGTAGTGCAGAGGCAGTGGTCCTCGCCGGGATCCGGCCCTAATCCATCTGCGGCTGATAAGAGGTTCTATAATGTCGGCCTGGACCTAGCATGGGTACTTCAGACCCCTGCTGTAGATGCTCCCATGGCGGCCTTGCATCCTTCCGCAGCCATGCCAGGTGAACCTGAGGAGCTCCTAAGGCCAGAGGACAGGAGAACGGAGCAGGCGCTGCAAAGTCCCATCAGGCAGCGGCATGGGCAGTCTGGCCATCAACCACTGCTTCGTTCTTCTCCCGTACCTCATTGATCTGGCTGCGTCAGCTACAAGAAAGGATTCCAGCATCGGACGTCAGAACACACCAGGACATAAACAGACTCCTGGCAGCGGCCCAGTTTTCCGTGGACACTACCTTAAATGCAGCAAGATTCGCTTCGAAGGCCATTGCATCATCGGTAGTGGCCCGCCGCATGCTCTGTCTCTGACAATGGCAGGCAGAAGCCCGCCATAAATGGCGCCTGGCCTCCGCACCCTTTACAGGTCAATGCCTGTTTGGAGAGGCCCTGGACCCAATATTAGTAGAGTCCAGGGACAAGAGAAAAGTTCTCCCCACCTTCTCCAGGAAGGGCAGTTTCCATGTTACCCCTTATTTTCATCGGCCATCCTTTCGGGCTTCTGACAGGTGCAGGATTCCCTAGGGCACCAGGTCAGTATGGGCCCAGGCAGAGGCAGCAACCTAATAGACCATCCAGGGGCAGGCAGTTCAAACGGCCCTTTCGGGGATGAGGAGGTCGCTCCTTTCATCGCCCCAAGTGATCACGTGTCCACATATCCCATCGGAGGTCGCCTGGCCCTGTTTGCCAACCGGTGGGATGAAATTACTTTGGACGCTTGGGTCAGGGAGACGGTGAGGTCAGGCCTCTCCCTGGAATTTCTCTCCACCACCACCCCCAAGGTTTTTCATCCACTGCCCAGTTTCCAGTAACATTTCAAAGAGGGCTCTTATGGAGTCAGCCATCAAGCACCTGCTGGAAATTCGAGCTATCCAGCGGGTCCCAGAGAGCCAAATTGGGCAGGGATTCTACTCTGTCCTTTTTGTCGTTCCAAAAACCTCGGGCGGGTGGAGAGCTATTCTTGACCTAAAACAGTTGAACCGTCATATAGTGTATAGACGGTTCAAGATGCAATCTCTAGCATCGATCCTTGGGGGCATAAGAGAGGGCGACTTCCTCGCCTCGATTGATTTAATGGAGGCCTACCTGCATATCCCTATTCTGCCCCTTCACAGGCAATACCTTAGGTTCTGCTATGCAGGCATCCATTATCAGGGCCCTTCCGTTTGGTCTCTCCTCTGCTCCAAGAGTGTTTACTAAAGTATTAGCCGTCGTGGCAGCCTACCTTAGAGCTCTACCTGTGCATGTCCAGTGTTACCTGGATGACATTCTAATACAGTCCTCCATTCAACAAGCGAGAGAGGATCTCCAGGTAACGGTTCAGACTCATGGACACCACAGGTTCTCTATTAACATAGAGAAGAGCCATTTTTCCCCTTCTACACCTGGGAGCAGTTATAGACTCATTGGAGTGTAGAGTGTACTTGTCTCAGGAGTGACAGGACAGTATTAGAGAGATAGCAGGCTTGGTCCAGCAACAGCGCAGGGTTCCCCTAGCACTTCTCTCTACGCTCCTGGGCAAAATGATCTCTAGCATCGCCATCATCCCCTGGGCGCGCCTCCACTCTAGAGACCTCCAATGGTTTCTCTTACCATTCCAGAGAACTGGACGCAGCAGCTCTCCAGCCAGGGTCCTGGTGCCCAGGGAGGTACTTTGTTCCCTCAATTGGTGGAGGTCTCCAGCCACCTCAAGGGGCTGTCTCTTTCAGGAGCCTCACCGGCTGGTGGTCACCACGGACGCCAGCCTATTTGGCTGGGGAGCGCAATCCCACTCCATGGTCCAGGGCCACTGGACCCCAGCCAAAAGAAGGTGCAACATCAATTGGCTGGAGCTACGCGCCATCAACCTGGCCCTACAGCACCTGACATCCGGCAAGCATGTTTTAGTGCTCACGGACAATGTGGCGGCAAAAGCGCATATAAACAGGCAAGGGGGCACCAGATCGCGGTCCCTCATGCAGGAGGCCAGGAGGCTGGGTCTTTGGGCAGAGCGACACCTCCTGTCCATCTCGACAGACCACATATCCGGGGGATCCAACGTGCAGGCGGACTGGCTCAGCCGAACGACCATCGATCATGCAGAGTGGCGCCTGCACCCATCCATCTTCCAAGAATTGGCGAGCCACTTCAGCCTCCAGAAGGTTGACCTTTTTGTCACCCCAGAAAATGCCCAACTGCCGAGGTTTTATTCCAGATTCCAGACTCCAGGTGCAGAGGGGGTCAACGCCCTTCGCAGCAAGTGGCCTCCAGGCCTCCTGTACGCCTTCCCTCCTCTTCCCCTTCTTCCAAAAGTCATCAGGAAGATCCTGGAGGAGAAGGCAGAGGTCATGCTCCTGGCTCCGCATTGGCCCAGGAGAGCCTGGTTCGCCGACCTAGTGGCTCTGTCAGTGGCTCAACCCTGGAGGATCCCTCAGAGCGAGGCCTCCCTCAGCCAGAGGGCGTTGGTCCACCCGGACTTTCGGTGGTTCCAACTGACCGCCTGGCGCTTGAGTGGAGCGCTCTGAGATGGGACAACCTTTCCTCCAGGGTCCTTACGACCATTCAAGCCTCTAGGAGGCCCTCTGCTCAGCGCATATGTTCTGCCACCTGGAAGGCGTTTTGTGCCTGGTGTACTACGGCGGGCTGCAGGCCTTGATATCGCAGAACCTGGACTTCCTCCAGGATGGACTGGACAAAGGGCTATCGCCCAACACCATCCGGAGGCAGGTGGCGGCCCTGTCCTCGGTTCTGACTTGCATGTCGCTGGAATCACTGGCCCAGCATCCCACTGTCTGCCGCTTTATCAGGGGGGCGACTAACCTGTGTCCCCCTGTAGTCCACAGGTATCCCACCTGGGACCTATCCAAAGTGTTGAAGTCCCTAACGGGGACCCCATATGAACCCTTGAGGTTGGCCAGCCTGCATCACCTCACCTGTAAGGTGGCGTTTCTTGTGGCGATCACTTCCACCAGGAGGATCTCCAAGATTGCGGCTCTATCAGTCCGGAAGGACCTATGCGTCTTCCATGCAGACAAAGTGGTATTGCGTTTGGACCCTTCATTCGTCCCTAAAATTAATACTTGGTTCCATAGGGCACAGGAACTTGTTTTACCTAATTTTTGCCCCAATCCTGTCCACCCTTTGGAAAAAAAGTGGCATACTCTGGACGTAAGGAGGACCCTTCATATTTACATTAAGAGAACTGCACAGCTGCGGAAAACGGAGACCCTCTTCATCTCGTTCCAACCAAGCACTTTAGGTCACAGGGTTACACCATCCATGGTAGGCCGCTGGCTACGAGGAACCATCGCCAAAGCGTATGAATTACAATCCCTTCAGAGGCCAGCACGCGTGACAGCGCACTCAACTCAAAGTGCAGCGACAACAGCTGCCTGGTTAACGCAGGCATCGCTTGAGGAAGTATGCAGGGCGGCCACCTGGTCTTCCCCATCGCTGTTTATCAGGAACTACAAGCTGGACATATTTGCATCGGCGGAGGCGGCTTTTGGTTGCCACGTCCTCCAGCGGGTCCATACAGACGGACAGACTCAGGACCAGACTGTAACCCACCCATAGGACTGCCAGCTTTGGTATGTCCCATTCCTGGATGCTATCTCAACCCACTATGGAGAAGGGGCGTTGGTCTTACCTGATACGCTCCTTCTCGTAGGGTTGAGATAGCATCCAGCCCCGCCCAAAGTCTGTCTGGTCCTCTTCTACGGGGTGATACATGACATGTCGAGTCTGTCACTTCATCTTCGTCAAAGCTGGGAGCCCTAGCAACAGAGGTGTGGCTTTCAACTCTGACAGACTCAGTCCAATCAACTGAACAGATGAGGTCAACCCAATCCATTCCTGGATGCTATCTCAACCCTACAAGAAGGAGCGTATCAGGTAAGACCAATGCCCCTTTTTGAACAGATTGTAATCGCGGTGACTTATACTCTAGTCACCTCAAGAATGGGATATTGCAACGCACACAACTTGGAGCTGCCCTTGAAAAACCACTTGGAAGCTACAGCTGGTCTAGATTGCATCAGCACAGGCAGTAATGGATATGACATGGTATGCCTGTGTGACACCACTTCCTCTGCAAGCTGCAGTGGTTACCAGTTGGCTTCTGGTACAGTTCAAGGTCCGGCTACTACCTATAAAGCCCTTCATGGCATATGGCCTGATTATTTGAGTGCTGTTATTTCTGATCCAGCAGAATGAATATTTTTCAAGTCCCTTCAATTGAATAATGCCATCTAGTAAGAACCCAGGGGCATATCTTCTATGCCATCCTTTGGAACAGGATCCCCTCAGAGATCTGTACAGCTCCCCCCTTGATGGCGTTACAAAAGGCATTGAAAACCTGATTATTTTCCTAGGAGGTAGGGCAGTTGGTGAGGATATGTGCTGTTTTTTATGGCATTCTGAACACATGGCGTTTGTTCTATTATAATTCTGCCTTTTTATAAAGTAAAGTGCCCAGAGACTTTGGAAGCTGGGCATTTTTTAAACCTATGTAATAAAAAACAGAATTTCCTGCAGCGTCCTCATCAATGACCTAAATGTCACTTTGTAGCCTCACATAGAAATAAAAATATAGATTTAGACAGCTTTATCAGAAAGAGATTAATCTTAGGTCTGATAGTTTATCCTGTAGATTTGAAATTTCTTGAACTGGTAAGACATGACATTAAGGATTGAGGTTAAAGGTAGAAATGAAAACTAGGGAGGGGCATTTTCTGTAAGAAAGAGATTATCCTGATTTTGGAGAAGTTATCCTTATCTATAGCCCACATTATTCAGGGCATCAAATCTTTCTTTCGTTCTTTCTTTCTCTTTAAAATAATAATAATCTTTCTGGAAGATTGGTGAAGAACAAATATGCTATTATGTTTCTCTGGATTTAAGCTGGTGGAAAAAAAATGAACAAATATAAAATGTTTCCTTCTCAGGGAAAGATCATATTTGTCGATTTGTAGGCTGTGGAAGGAATGACAGATTTAATTATGTGGTCATGCAATTGCAGGTGAGTTTTTTACTTTTATTACTGTATAAATTGTTAATCATTCACTATGGTTTGTCTTCCTGCATATAAAAAAAGTTTTTCTATTTAAGTGAGAAAGACTGCAAATGATATCCCAGATATATACCTAATATGTCTGATTTACTGTAAGATTATCCAGTTTAAATACGTTTGGATTCTTCACTGATGCTCAGCTTTATTGCTGAAAATATGTATTTGTAAACCTATTGTATATTGTTATGCATTTTCATTACATTTTTAGCCTCATGAGTTTTATTAATTTATAAAAAAAATAAATCAGTAATTTGGCTAACTGTGGAATTATATATACTCTTCAGAAGTTGAGAAGCTTTAATCCATTTATCTAAAGGTTTGAATAGATTCACTTAACAACCGTGTTACTAACATTATCAACTGCAGTGATTTATTTAACAACTGTGGCAAGAAAGGTCGTAAAATGGGGCAAAACTCAATTAACAAATGTCTCACTTAACAACAAATTTTGGGCTCAATTGTGATCGTAAGTCGAGGGCTACCTGTATTTTTATTAAGAAAACCACATAGATAGAAAATATCAAATGATTGATGATATAGTATCAGATAATGAGCTCCTTGTAATTGTTGACTGGAATACCAAAGTTGGAAATATTAAGAAGAATAATGTAGTTGTTATCAAACAAATCAACCCAGAGTCCTCACTTGAGGGGCATGGTTGATGGAGGCACTATTGAAAGACCTAAAAGACCAAATTAGGGACGTGCCATGGAAAAAAAATCTATCCATATGGTCCTTCACATTTGATGGCACATAATCAAATCACATCCTAAGCTCTTCACTTAATTTCTCCATTGATCTAACACAGGGATAGAAATCCTGTTTGGACTTTGAAATTTTGGGAATATGCCATAGGTGTTTTCATTAGAAGGCTGTCATGAATGGTCTTTAAAAAGCAATGACTGCCCCGGTAGATGTAGGCAATCACAAATACACATTTATAATTAAACTAGTGAGGTATTTCCTGCCACATTCCTAAATCCCTTAAATTGTGTTTACAATCTCTGCTTGTTCTTGCCTTTTAAAAACAATTTTCCTCTTGCAGGGACTAAGCCAAACCAAAATACCAAGTTACATCTACTTTTATTAGATTATATGTATAAAGAGAATTTGCTTTATAGCGATGTTGTTTTACTATTACTTGTAGTTGAGGAGGGGAACATACAGATTGCTTTAGCTCAGAATGCTTTTACTCTAACATATTTTTTTTAAATCAGTAGTAAAATTCACTGGGAATGCTTCTTTCGACACTATATCCTAAAAAAAATTAGCCTGTAGCAGCTGAGTAATTAAATAAGAACCTATGAAATGTTCAATTAAAATGAGCTTCTGTAACTTATTTTATTTGTTCATGGGTAGAGAAAAAATAAGGTCATCACTGATACCAAAATAGGAACCATTTTGGTACTAAGTAAATTTCCCTTGAAAAGGCATCTATGCTTGAATGCAAAGGTTTGGGCACTCCTAGTCAAGTGTAAGTGAACAGCAGTTGACTTAAGTTATTCAGGTGGCAGTTGAGCACAACACCTTTCTCTAAATTTGAATGCATACTTATACACAGTCAGTGAAGAAACTAAGGCTGAAAAGAAGTTGAAGATTTTAGCAAGTCAAACATCTGAAATACACCATGAAATCAACAATGAAGCATTAACAGGGAAGAAAGTAAATGATGGAATCTGTAGAGAAATCTCAAACATGTAGTGAATACAAGATGTTCTAAGTACATTTCTGAGGTAGAAGATTTTTATAAGGTGAAAAAAAAATCCAAAACTAAGAATATAGAGGAAACATTTGGAAGCTGCTACTTTTGCCAAAGATCGTGTTACAAAGTGCTGACTGAATGGGTGTTCAAATCTTCCATATTTTTGTTTTCTTATTTTGAATCTGCAAATCTCATGTTTTAGTCCTAAATCGTTTAACAGAAAGGCATTGAAGGCAGAACAGGAAGAGGACTTCTCATGTTTTAGAAAGACTTTAAAATAGTATAACAAGGAAGAGCAAGCAAAATATATACTTTTTTCCTAAAATCATTTGATATTTTAACTATTGAAATGCTGTCCTTCTTACATTTGCCAGGAAAAAAAAGAATTCTAATATGCAGTCAGTTTACCTGCTAAATGTTGATTACCAAAAGAAGATGAGAAAAAAAAAATTTCTGGATGTTAGTGTTTTTGTTTCTTTCAGGGGCGGAATTTGGCAGATTTGCGTCGAAGCCAAACTAGAGGGACTTTCACAATTAGTACGACATTGCGTCTTGGGAAGCAAATTCTGGAGTCTATTGAGAGCATTCATTTGGTGGGATTTTTACACAGAGATATTAAACCAGTAAGTTTCTCCATATATCAAAACCAAGAATTTATTTAAAGTTGCAATTGATTACATAGCACAGCAGCTTATTAGATCTAAATAAATCTGATCTGAAATTATAAAGATACCTGCGCTTATTTTAAAAACTAATATTTAATTGTTTATCAGTTTATCAATGTTATCACTTTTCAGTTAACATTATCTCAACATCTGTAATTATTTTGTCTAATAATTGCTATGAGCCTAAAAACATGTTCTTAATATAAAAAAGCTAAAGATGATTGCCCCAACTACTGAGACTATATTAACATTTTTCTTCAGTGAAGTCAGCAAATTCTGCAGAGGATGTCTCCCTCCCACTTGACTCAGGGACAGGGCTAGAAATTATATCTGACATACCTTCCTGTAGAAAGAGATATCACCTCTCCCACATTTGACCTTGTCTTACCCTGAAGAGCATGCAAGCTCATAGATTCTTCCAAGTACTTTCTCATTCTAGAGATCTTCCATTATTTTTTTTAGCTTCATTCTTTTCATTCTTTTCTCTTACTAAACACCTGATAACATGATAAACAAACTCATGAACAGCATCTCTTGATTGGCTGGTCTCCATATAGGTATCAACTTGTTCTCTTCCCCAGAGATGCCAGCTAACACTGCAGCTGTGGAATCACTGGCCATAAGACCTACAACAACAGGAGGGTCTGTTACCACTCCTCCAGGGAGCCAGATCACCCTTGTACAAAAGATGATTGAAGCTTACAGAGTGATTTGTCCCATTTACTGAGGGAGCAGCTCTCTCAACCGCTGCTGTCTCTGCTGAGTCTGCCAGGTAACATTTCTGAAGCTCCCATGGCCTTCTGCTCCCTGAAGATTGTCAGAGGCCAAATAAACCTCTCTGGATTAGGCCCGTGTTAATGACCACTCACCCCTCTGGAAAGCCCATTTTGTGATTCCCAACTGGATTGAACTGTGCAGAGAGGGAAGGGGGGGAAGGGAAACAGCACTGTTTTATTTCCCTCCTCCCCCTTTCTCCTTTGAAACAACATCTGCAGACCCTTATCCAGAAGTCAGTGCCTAGACTTCTATCACAAGGAGAAGAGCTGGACCATCAAGGGAAAGATGGGCACCCAGCCTCACTTGCTTTTGCACATGAATCAGAGAATTCCCTGCAGGACAAGTCAGATACAGAAGAAGAGAGCTATCCCTGGAATAGGAAGATGCCCAGTCAGTCTCCAAATCCATCAGGAAAAACAGACTTCCACAGCTTCTCAAAAATGTCTGCAAGTTCCAGATCTCAACAAACCAGAATACTCTGGCATTGCAGAATCCAGTGAGTCTATGAGCAACAGAGATGTTCCCTGTAGCTAGTAAATCTATCTCAACGAAGTCCTTAAGGCAGAAGGGGAGAGGGCATGATGTGAAGAATGGCTCCTTTCTGTCTGCTGAACTCTGTCCTAGATCTGTTCAACCTCCCCAGTGCCTACCTTCATGGGAACATAGAAATTAAAGATGGGGAAGGTACCTGCAAACACCAGGGGACAGGAAAATAGAGATCCTGCAGCACAGAAAATAGCCCTAGCCACAATGCACTCCCTTAATATTTGGACCAGACAACTAATGGTTCAACTGTCTAGACCCTAAAGAGCATAGACAGGGATGAACAAATCTGCTGTTATGGTGGGTGCTCATCAGAACAATGCCCAGTTTATAATCAGAGGCATGGCAGCTAACATGGTCACCAGAACATAGGATCATTTTGGATTTAGAGTCTAATATTGGGCCAATTCAAGGAAGAAAAGCTGTATGGAGAGACATAAGACCAAAAGAAAGTTCTGGTCTTGAAGCCCATGAATTATCTTTGCAGCATATTATGATGATCTTGTCTGAATCTTCTGAGTTAGAAGAACAACAATCTAATGGATTGACAATCTGAAGAGGCAGAAGGCAGAGGTAGCCATTCAAGAAACACCTTGAGAAGATTCTGATACAGAATCTGAGAACATGCCAACAGTTATGAAGGGCTGAGCAAAGGTAACCTGGCGCTGTATAAGAGCAAGGCACTTGGTACCAGTTCAAGACCCTCCCATTTGCCCTGTTGTCATCTTCTATGGTATTCATGTACAAAATGATTTTTGTAGCCTATCTCAGATCCTGGGGTATACACATATTCTCTTATTTAAATGATGTGTTCATCCAATCCCTATAGATTGAACAGGGAAGAAAGGACATTAAGATCATAGTGCAAATCCTTGAGGACCTGATCATTTTAATCAATGAAAATAAGAACATCTTTCTAATAGTACCATCTCTGTGCCATTCTGGACACAAAAAGAGACCTTATCTAGCAAAAACAGATAATTCAACAGGCTTCATGACTCTTGGCAGCCTTCAGGCCAGATGATCAGTACCATGGCCAGATTCCACTCCTTTCCATTGATGCCCTAACCCTAACCCTTTCCTGAATTGAATATCCCTAAGATGTCTGAAATGCCTAGATCTGAAGGTGAAGAATCAAGTTGTGGCTGTCTCTATTCAGGAGAAGGAACATATGTTTCTTCCTGCAGGTCCAGCTGATCATGGTCATCAGTGTCAGGGAACAGGGTGCACACTCTATAAACCCTATACAGAGAAAAGCCCAAGACAGCACAAACTTTTTGGGGCTGTATGCAATATGAGATCTGTGAGCAAGGTCCAAGCCTTCCTGAAATACCAGTATTTCTTTATGATCTGGCTAAACATTATCTTTTTGTGCCTAGACACAATTTTCATGACTAAGATTGTAAATTTGTTATTTTACTAGGCAGGGGGTTATCCTCTCTTTTGTCCCAATTCTAAGACCCTATTATAGAAAGTTTGGCACAAAGCACATGACAATGGAGCCATTAGGGCAGGGGTCCCCAACCCCTGGTCTGCGAGACTGAGTGGCTTTGGGTGTATAGAATTGCAGCTTCTGGGACCTTAACATCTTTAGTTTTGGATGGGGTCGCACTGCCCCAGACAGACTCATTGTGCAACTTGGGGGTTCTCCTGAACTGTTTGATGAACAGATGGCAGTTGTGGCTAGAAGAGTCTTTGTGCAACTTCGTGTTGTGTGCCAGTTGTGGCCTTTCATGGATCAGGAGCCCCTACGCTCAATCACTAAGTTCTGGTCATCTCACAATTGGACTATTGCAATGTGCTGATGGATAAGAGGGCCAAGAGTCAGGACATGAACTTTCATCATCAAGAATTGTCCAAGGACAACTGGACACTTTCCCAAATTGTCTTCTAAGTTATAGCTATATCCTTGACAAGACTGATGCTGGTCAAAGTCCAACACTTTTAAGTTATAAAATAGGAAATCAAAAAAGGAGCTCTGCGTGTAAGCAGGAACAACTGTGTTGGGGATGTGCATGTAGAGCCTTTCCATGGTATAGATTGCCAGTTTGTTTACTGCTGTTTTGCCTGCTGCTTCTCTTACTATCTTTTCTTCATTGAAATCTTTCTGAAAAAGCTCCAAGGCAACTTTTCATAATTCTAATTACTAATTTAGATAACTTATCTGCATACATTAGAGCAGTTGCAGAAATCATGTTGATGTGTATCTCTAATTAGCTGTGATGGAACTGAGAAATTTATGAGTGGGACAATTGTATTCAAGCTTTGATTCAGTCTATATTAAAACTCTTGTTCCTGCACCCTTTAACTGGGTGAAATGATGCATCATAGGGCAACTATTTTTAAACCAAGGTACCTCAAATGGGCTAACTTAGAGAATGTGTCCAAAATTCAGGACCCAAGACTCCTGTGGAATTGAAATTTGGCGAATTTTATAAACCATTTTATGACAAAAATGATCATAAAACGGTTTATGACATAATAGAAATGTGGTAAAACATTTTCTGTGCTGATTGTTGACTGTGCTGTTCAGCATGGGCTATTGTCAAGGCAGATACATCTCTGAATGTATTCCAACTTTTCCAATGAAAGCAGAACATTAGACGTTCTGTAATTGTTGAAGGCATTGAGGAATCTGCTAAGGAAATACCTCTCGAAGGATGACCCAACTGGTCATGGGTCGTCTAATAAATCTATGAAATTATTGTACTATGTGTATCACTTCCTTCTGTGCTGATTGCGTTATTGGGAACAAAGATTCTGAGAGAAAAGAGAAAAACTTCTCTATGATCTCCCCCAAGATATATAGTAGGATATCATAGCTCTCCTTTATTTTCAACCTTTCTAAAAAAAAATTTCTTCTACTGAATGATTTCTGGCTTGTCATTCCGAAACTGGAAAAGGAGATATCTCCTCCCATGGAGACAACTGAGAATTCTTTTGTAGCCTTTGTCTTTGGATCCCGTGGGGATAGATAAATATTGTAACACTTTCAATAGATTACTCTCACTTTTCCTCAAGCTGGGAGGAAATTCTAGATTCAATATTACACAATTTTCTCTGTATAATAGAGGACTAACTATTCTTTCTAATCAGTGAGCCCGGCTGAATACTTCCCTTCTAAACAACAATAGAATTGTGATATTGGAACAATTGCATTTTTAAAAAAACATATTTTTAGCTGAGCATATGCATCATATTAATACAGAAGCAACAATAATAATTTGTGATTTCAATATCCAATCAATTCACCTACTATTTTTTCTAAATAGGTACAATTGAAATATATGAAATGAAAGCTGATGTTATATTGTTTCATCTCAACATTATAAACTCTTTTTTTTCTTTTTAGTCTAATTTTGCTATGGGACGCTTTCCTAGTACTTGGAGGAAGTGTTATATGCTGGATTTTGGCTTGGCACGTCAGTTTACAAACTCATGTGGGGATGTCAGACCAGTAAGAAATTTTAATCAAAGTTTCAAAATAAATAATATCTAATTCAGTGTGATAATGTGACTAACAATGTGAATTATTTAATTAATACATTTTTCAGGATGGTTTTGAAAAAATCAAGTTTATAGTATATAATTTTGGCAGTACTGTAAAGAAAAAATTGTAATCATATTCTAATTTTATCCTGAGGTATTGTCAACCTTAGCTTCTGAATACTTTGTTTAAGAGGAGAAACAGATTTCACATGATAAATACAAATACATGTATTTTTATTACATGGGGTTTTAAAGCAAAATTGGTCCTGGTCTTACAAGGTTCTGGCATTCATTTCAGTTTGTGGATACCAAGGAAATGGATAGGGTTCTTTGCAGCATGAGGTTAGCCACCTGTGACTTGACTATCTGCTCTACCTAGTTCTTTTGGACGGTTGGAGTATGTGTGCACAGATATTTAGATTAGGTTATTCTTTTGGGGGTCAGGGAGGAGGAACATGCTGACTGCCTTAGAAGAAATAAGTTCTTCTAAGTTCTTCAGAACTGAATCAAGTGTCTCTGCATACTTCACTGGAGAGTCACTTGATTGAGCTTGGTGGCTTGGAAAATGAATGAATGAATGAATGAATGAATGAATGAATGAATGAATGAATGAATGAATGAATAGTTCTAATAAGAACTTATTTAGTTATTTCTAAGAATGAAGGGAATATGTAAAAATTAATTCAGATTCTTCCTTTCCTTCCATGGTTATAGATTTGAAGTGACTTTCAGATATTCTCTAGTGATTTTTATTAGGGAACAACATCTTCCAATATCTTGACAGTCTTCCAGACCAGAATTAGGATTCTGACTTTCACCAGCTACAAATTCTATTGTGAATGCAGTTTTCCATCTGCTTCAGTTAATTCCATGCCGTCTTTATCAGAATCTTTGACAAAGGTTAACTCAAAAGTTGCAAAATATCCCTGAATTTCTCTGAGAAGAAACATTAAAGTTTCTTTTTGTTTGACAGGCAAACTGTTAAACTGACAGGCAAAAGGGGGAAAATAAAACAGTAGAAACAGTTATTGAACTGACTGATTCAGATGATTGGAAATGATCATCAATTTAATTGAGATTAATAATTACTGATGCTGTGCTCTAAGATAAATATAATGGACATTAAAAAGGGCTTTTATATACGCTGGACAAGGTTTCATTTCTGGCAGGGTTAGGGCTAGAGCTCCCAAAATTTCTGCTTCAAGAATCCTTTGTTTTCAGCCTTTTCCAAGGATTTCAGAATAAAACTGACCACATGTTTCATTAAGTTTGTTCATTTGGATAAATAAAGGATTCTTTAATTGACTATGTTTCAAAATTGATGTAGATAAACAATTCTCAAAACATTTTAGTCTCAAGACCCCTTTTGCATTCTTCAAAATGATTGAGCACCCCAAAGAGTTTTAGTTTATGTGGTTTGTATCAGGGGTGGGTTCTGGTTTTCTTCACTGCCAGTTCGCTCAGTGTCGCGCTTCATGGGCGCGCGGGTGCTTCGTGCATGCGCAGTGCTTAAAAAAAGCTGCTGCGCATGCGCAGAAGCAAAAAACAAGATGGCACCACCTATGGCGCTGCCGAAAGAACCGGTTCAGGGGCGTGGCAGGCCTGGGTCGCTGCCAGTTCTAGCGACCCAGGCCGCCAAGTTACTATCGGTTCTATAGAACCGGTCCGAACCAGGAGGAACCCACCTCTGGTTTGTATCTAAGATCACCTCAGTTATAATCTTTAAAGACTCTATCATTTGGACCTGGATAACTGGAGCACTTCCTTCTCCCAAAAAAATCTGTTAGGATGGGCTTGCTACAAGTGCCATTGATTAAAGACTGCCATCTTAAAAACCATATAAGAATGCATCTGTCAGTTGCCACCCCCCAATGTCTGAGCAGACCCTTCCCTACTAGTGTTTAGAAAGCTGCTAAAAAGTGTTTGTTCTTTAAAGATAAACAACCTGCACTGTTTTAATTGCCTCTTGGTCATGAGATTGGTGCTATTTATTGCTACTAATGTTTTTATTCATGACTCCTGTTCCATAAAAATATTTGTAACTGTTGCTTTTTAAGATTTAATACAAGTATTAATCTCAGTTATGAATTGAAAAGTTGATGCCACTCAAGAGTTGCTATATTAGATTATACAGTATTACTGTTTTGTTAATATATAGTGTTATCAACTAATTAAAGTTTTTAAAGAAGTGTTACTAATAATGTTCCTAAAGTATAATATTCTTAAATATTTAAAAAAAAATTATTACAATTACCCACAGTGACCCTCCATCAATTCTGGCTCCCATCCATTAAGGTTTTGTGGGTGGAAGTGTCAAACAGTTTGAAAAAAAATGGCCAGCCTGTTGTGGAGTCTGTGATGCAATGGATGCTTAGCTGGAAGCCCAGTTTGCATCTTAAGATGTTAAGTTGAGCGGTGGTGGCGCAGTGGTTAGAATGCAATATTGCAGGCTACTTCTGCTGATTGCCGGCTGCCAGCAGTTCAGCAGTTCAGCAGTTCGGGTCTCACCGGCTCAAGGTTGACTCAGCCTTCCATCCTTCCGAGGTCAGTAAAATGAGGACCCAGATTGTTGGGGGCAATATGCTGACACTGTAAACTGCTTAGAGAGGGCTGTAAAGCACTGTGAAGCAGTATATAAGTCTTAAGTGCTGTTGCTATTAAATGTTTCTGAGTATCAGATTTTGTCTGCCAAATCTTCAAGCAATTATAGCAAACTTTTGATTAGAATGAAGCAATATAGACATAATTTTGCAATATTGTGCTTTTATTTTATTTACCTTTGTAACTGTGGAAATTTTGATGTGTATTGTGTGTACTTTTCAAAAATAAACAAACTACTCTGCTCAATGTAACCCTGATTAAAAGTGTGATTGGTGGCTGTGGCTGGCAAAACTGCCAGTGCAAAACTTTTATCTTCAGAATTGATAAATATTGTATTCCAGTGTTTATCAACCTTGGCAACTCTGAGATGTATGGGTTTCAACTCCCAGAATTCCCATACCTGGGTGTTGAAGTCCATATTCTAAAAAATGTCTAGGTTGAGAAACACTACTGTATACCATTGTGTAGGCCTAAATTTGACCTCTTATGCATGCCCATTTGGATTCACTTTGCCAGGGTCATTTTAAATGTCCGTTTTGGAGCTCCATCTCCCAGAGCTCAGTAAACATAGAAGCCCCCTGGTACTGGCAGACAGGGAGAGGCCACCTGGGAGCTATTCTGTTGAGGGGTTTTGTCACCTCTGTATCAGATCCTCACCCTGCTGATCTCCTGGTAATAGATTTGATACATAAGATGCCATAATGCTTGACTCTGCTGTGTAAAAAAAGAAAAGTGGCAAAACAGTAAAATAACATCTGATTAAGTAATTTTTTTTGTAAGTTACTTAAAATGTGATCAAGATATGTATGTTTGTCTTCTTAAATCCAAATTATATTAGAGGTTAGTTGTTCACTGATTGCTTAACAACTCTTCAAAGTTATACCAATTTGAAAAAGGGGACCTACAACCCAAAATTAAAGTTTTGATGGTCAGTTCCCCTCCCAGTCATGTGACTGGACTTTGGGCACTTGGCAACATGAATGCATATATTGCCATTTGCAGTGTCCCACGGTCACCTGTGTTTTATGGTGGTTTTGCTAAAAATGGCACTTCCGAGTTTTGACAAAACCATGCCTACAGTGAACCATTAGTTCCCTTAATGATTGTGGCGTTTGCTTAATGACCACAGCATTCATTTAACAACCACCATGGGTGCTTTACGAATTCCGTGTTCACTTAACAAATGCCGCAAAAAAGGTTGTAACATTTTACAATCATTACAACATATAACTGTAATGGGCAGGCTCCATTATGGTCATATGTTAAGGACTATCATGTAGCAGAATCATTACAGTATGTTAAAGAAGTGCATTATCAGCAGAGGGAAAACTCCAAAGTAGATGATCAAAATCGTTTGTATCAGCTTTTTTATAAATAGTCAATATTTACTGAGTTACTCTGGAAAACGGACTCTTTTTTTTCTTTCCCTTCTTACATTAATAGCCCCGAGCTGTTGCCGGTTTTAGAGGTACAGTGCGGTATGCATCAGTCAATGCTCACAGAAATAGAGTGAGTATGACCATTTACATTAACCTGAATATTTAAAACTGAAAACTATGCATGAAGTGTCTGTCATTATTCCTCCCTTTTCTGTATTTTTAAGATGCTATATAAAAACCGAAACATAACTGACATGTCCTGAACTCGTCCAACTATTGCCATATTTTATGCTGAAATCCATAGTTCATTAACACGTTTAGATCTTTGCTGGTTAAGGGTGCATAAATTGAATATATTTTACAATGTGTGTTTGTGTGTTTATAAATAAATACATAAATTAAAATTAAAAATAAATGAAAAAATTAAAAAAGAGATTGGTCAGGATACTCTGAACTCAGCATCAGTGTGGGAAATATATTGGAGATCCAGTAGAGCAGTGATTCTCAACCTGTGGTGTGCGGACCCCTGAGGGGCCGTGATGTCATCACAGGGGGGGCGTGAAGGCTTGAAGAAATGTTATGATTTAAATCTTAAGTCTTGGGGGTCTGTGGTCATGGTCCATGGCCAAAAAAGGTATTTAAAGGAGAACCTGTTTTAGTGAATTCTCTTGGAATCTACAAAATTTCTTCTAGTACCTCCATTGTACCAGTGTCTCAATACTATCTGGGTCTGAGCAGATGGGATTAACAATTCAGTCTATCACTTGGGAGGTACATGATTCTGATCCAGTCTCATTTCAATTAGATCAGGCTTTTCTTTTCTTTCATTTCTTGATTCATCGTCCTGTACTGAAAGAAATAAACAGGTTTATTCAAAGAACCACAGAGATAACTATCTTGTTTTTCTTCTCAGGCCTGATGAATTCCCTCTTTGCATAGCTTGTTACTATTATTGGAGTGGCATTAAAATTTTATTTATGTGTATCATTAGTCACATATTCAAATAAGTAATATTTCTGTCGATACAGTTTGGTATTCTGACATTGGATTTTATTAGATAGCAGTGCAAAATACAGAAGATCAACATGCAGTTTTCTTTTTTTCTATAGGAGATGGGACGTCATGATGATCTTTGGTCTTTGTTTTACATGTTGGTGGAGTTCGTTGTTGGACAACTGCCCTGGAGGAAAATTAAAGACAAGGTTTGTTCAGAAATATAGCAATTGAGATATCTTGAGGATTAACAGTGAGACTTAATTTAAGATATCTAATAATTTATTTGTTATTTAGTAGCATACATGATAAGTTATTTTCATTAGAATTTCATATGGTGAATGACTTAATCCTTGTCTGCTTCTAGGAGCAAGTAGGCTCTATAAAAGAGAGGTATGATCACCGTCTGATGCTGAAACATCTTCCTCAAGAGTTTAACATCTTTCTAGACCACATTTCTTCTTTAGACTATTTTACTAAACCTGACTACCAGGTATGACTTCTGTGCTATGACTTGCAAATCTTCTTTCCTTCTTAATATTTTAGTTATATTGACTGTGTAAACCTTCGTTGCTTGCTTTGAGGATTTTATATGTTCCAATCTACATTTTGTTAAAACCATGTTAAATTCATGTTATATTAAAAGTGTCTGCCATTCCTTGTTGGCTATATATTAATTTGAATATTGGCTTTCTGTTTTTATATTTCTATTTAATTAGTTTCAATTTTTATATTTCTATTTAATATTTTAAATTTTTTTGCTTTAAGAGGTTTTCCACCTCAAAATCATAGTATAAATCTATAATCAATAATCCAGACAAAATGTATATTATCAGAAGTAAATTTGAACTGTAACAAACTGAGTTGCTTTCCTAGTACTGAGTTGCTGTCTTACATGTCATTATAATAGCATGGACTTCGCTGCCTGTTGAAGCAGGTATATAGACAGATAGAGGATAAAAAGGGGTGAAAATAGTAACACATAACAATTTTCTTATAAATTCAGTTTAGGTTATTTTTTCTCTTGGAGGAAAATTATTTTAAGATCCTGCTATATTCCTGATACTCACAGGATATTTAAATCTCCTATCCTTCTCCTATTACCTGGACACGCAGTAGCTAGAATTCTTACAAGCAGTGTCAAGAAATTTATAGATGAGGCTATGTGTTGTTTAGAAGAATAATAGTAATATTTAATGTTATCTAATAATAAATATACTATGAAGATCGGGTATAAAGGTCTACTTTCAGACAATGTCAGAACAGAATTTTCAAAAAGTTGTTTGAAGAAATAATAATTCCTTTCTTTGTTTTTATAGCTTCTCATGTCCGTTTTTGATAACAGTATGAAGAATTTTGGGGTGACAGAGAGTGATCTGTTTGACTGGGAAAAAAGTGGGGCTGATGGTTCTCTCACTACTACCACCACTTCCACTACTCCTCAACTGCATACTCGACTGACCCCAGCTGCTATAGGGTATTTTGAATCATTTCTGTGGATGTTAGATGAATTAGCATTTCAAGTTATCAGTGCTTCTTCATGG
The DNA here is from genome assembly GCA_003457575.1 of Thermophis baileyi. Taxonomy (NCBI): domain Eukaryota; kingdom Metazoa; phylum Chordata; class Lepidosauria; order Squamata; family Dipsadidae; genus Thermophis; species Thermophis baileyi. Next base: position 3,203,788 of record QLTV01003461.1, on the reverse strand, counting down.
ATGATAGGATTGGAATTATTATGGAAACAGATACTTCTTCATAATAAGATGCTGACAAATCTTAACCACTTAATATAAGATTATCAATCTCATGTTAAGATCAAGCATCTCAGATTAATTGATAGATCCAGATTCAATATTCTGTGTCAGATATTTAGAATGGTGTCTTGTAATAACTTGCATTTGATCACTTTGACTAATAAGATGATAGATTTCTATCTATGTCTTTTGGAAGAGAAGGCTCGTCTCCAAATTGCTGTCTTCCAGCGGTGTCAGGAAATATTCATTCATAATATAGCCAGGTTGAAAACAGTTCAGATGGCATGATGTAATTGGGAAGAAATTCAAAACAAGCAATCTTTATTACACAATTCATTCTAATGGTTATTACTTGGTGGGGGAAACCAGAGGCAAAAGTGATGGAATATTATCAACTCTCTTCTGTTCCTTATCCTAATGGGGTAGCATGCTGGCTGTAAATTATGATACCTTCATAAGCAAATGGAAACCTGGAAGTTAGGGAAGATTGTTTTAGCATTACTGAAGCTACTACGGAATTTCTAAATTTCAAGATGCATTTAAAATGTTACTTTCTACAATCCTTCTAATCTTTTTGGTTCGATTAAAATAAATGTCTATTTATTGTTTTCCAAATTAGTACTTAAGAAAGTCACATAGTATTGACCTTCTAACAAACAAAGAGACAATGCAGGTGAAGTGATAGGCAAGATAGTATCAGAACTAGATCTCTGAGGTCTTTAGAAGCTTGCGGTTTACATAAAAATATAATTCAAAAATTGGGAAAAGCAGCATATAATGCATGTTTGCAAGACCTACAGATCTTAGAACACCATTGATATAATATTGTCCACAGTACTGGATTAGAAGTATTTGTGTTTGCATGTTCCTGTTATTGAAATTATATCTGCTGCCATTTAGGATGACATCTAATTAAAGACATTATAGTTTGTTGATCAGTTGATCTAGACAATTCTGCATATGCATAACAAAATTGTTCTTGAGATTTCTGTGTGTCTGACTGTAGGTGTGCATGAATATGCACCTATGCTTGGAGATGCTTAATACCATGTCTTGAATTCCTGGTAGACAGGATTAATGACTACTTTCCTTATGAAGCCAATTCTTCCTCTTTTAGAAGAGGATGAGTAAGAGCCATAACTCTGCATCCTGTCATCTAAGGCAGAGAGGAAAATATTGTCAGTTTAGAAAAAAACCTGGGACATCTTTAGTATTAATTTTCACTTTTTTATATGTAGAATTGCCAATGCTACGCCAATACCAGGAGATTTATTACGAGAGAATACAGATGAAGTATTTCCTGATGAACAACTCAGTGATGGTGAGAATGGTATTCCTATTGGAATCTCACCAGAAAAGTTACCAGAGTCCCCTGGACATCGTCTTCAGGAAAAGGATGTGTGGGAAGAAATGGATGCTAACAGGAATAAGATTAAATTGGGCATACATAAAGTAAGTGTTGCAGTTGAATAAATGATAGCATTTACTTTTTCTCACGTTAACATGTAAATTATACATCTTATTTTTCCAGCAGTGACTAATCAGGTATCCATGGAAAATGAATAAACAAAGTATGATGAACAAAACCATTTAATTTGTCCCTGATGTGAGATAGATAGATAGATAGATAGATAGATAGATAGATAGATAGATGATAGATAGATAGATAGATAGATAGATAGATAGATAGATAGATAGATAGATAGATAGATAGATAGATAGATTGATAGATAGATGATAGATAGATAATAGATGATACAGAGGTGGGTTCCTCCCGGTTCGGACCGGTTTTATAGAACCGGTAGTAACTTGGCAGCCTGGGTCACTAGAACCGGCAGCGACCCAGGCCTGCCACGCCCCCGAACCGGTTTTTTCGGCGGTGCCATCTTGTTTTTTTGTTTCTGCGCATGCACACAAGCTTTTTTTAAGCACTGCGCATGCGCAAAATGCACACGAAGCATACTGCGCATGCGCAAAGCGCGCATGAAGCGCCCACGCACCCGCGCGGCACGTCAGAGTGAACCAGCAGTGAAGAAAAGCAGAACCCACCCCTATAAAGCCATATTCCACAACAGCAATGTTCATGATGGGGACTATATGAAAAGACACACCCTTGTAAAAAATAAAAAAACTAACTCCTCAAAAAAAGAAGCACTGCACATGCACGAAGCGCCCACAAAATGCGCACGCACACCCGCGCGGCACGTCAGAGTGAACCAGCAGTGAAGAAAAGCAGAACCCACCCCTAGATAGATAGATAGATAGACAGACAGACAAACAGACAGACAGACAGACGATAGACAGACAGATAGATGATCGATAGATAGATAGATAGATAGATAGATAGATAGATAGATAGATAGATAGATAGATAGATAGATAGATTGATAGATTGATAGATAGATAGATAGATAGATAGATAGATAGATAGATAGATAGATAGATAGATAGATAGATAGATAGATAGATAGATAGATAGATAGATAGATGATAGAAAGGTTTCATTTCTAGTTAATAGTGCTGCTGAAACTATATAGAATAATATTGATCTATTTCTAAAAATTTTGAATGTTTCAATGAATTTCTTATGACGATGAAATGGCTTTGTCTTCATGTATTGCTAATAGTCTTGGTCCTTTCTCCTTACTGCTTATAGTGCTAATCAGAATATTTGGTTAAGAATTTTAATATCAGTGCATATCTAAGTACAGGTAGTGCTCGACTAATGCCTGGTAAGTAACACCCAAACAGATCAGATGCAACATGAGGGGAGAGTTGAAACACACATACACACACACACACACACACACAGAGATGACTGCTGTTTAGTCATGTCTGATTCTCAAAGATTGCAGAGACTGCTCGGAAATGTTCCTGCACCTTTCCTGGCAAGGTTTTTCAGGAGTGGTTAGCCTTGTCTGTTTCCCAGGGCTGAGAGAGAGTGACTGGCCCAAGGTCACCCAGCTCATTTAAGAATGAGAGAAAATGGGAATTACAATGATAATGAAATGTAGCAGGTTAGAGCAACAAAAAGTAGAATGTTTGAAGAAAATAGGTAAAGGAAGGAAATTTAGGAGTAGGAAGCTAGGGAAGCTACATGAGCTCATGAAAATTGGGTGAACAGATCATCTGTAGTTAGGTGAGCTAGTGGTCAAACTTGATATAAAATAGCTGTTTATGTTAAATTGTGTTTCTAAAATCTTCAGACAATTTTGCAATAACTGATTTTCAAATAGAGGGAGCGTGCCAGAACTGTTTTTAAAATCACATTTGGAAAATACTTTATATAAAAATTATCTTACATTCAAGTATTTTGATAAAATTGGGATGTTATCCTTATGCTAATTTATTTTTTATATTGTGACACTCCTTTATAGGCTACTACAGAAGAAGAAAACAGTCATGGGCCAATTAATGGAATGTTTAATGCACCAAGCCTTGGTTCTCCAATTAGAGTCCGTTCGGAGACCACACAGCCAGATCGGGATGTTCCTCTGGTACGAAAGCTACGATCAATCCACAGTTTTGAACTGGAGAAGCGCCTCACTTTGGAGTCAAAGCCAGATGCAGACAAATTTCTGGAAATCTGGTAGGTAATGGTTTGTTTTAGGCAGACTTTCCTTTGCAGCTGTTTGCTTTGGTTTTGTCTATGGGTGTGTATGTATATAATTCTCCACTGTTGTTTAATTAGAATATCTGCAGTAACTAATTAGAATTAGTAATTCTAATTAGTAATTAGTAATATGCATATATAGATTTACATATAGCTAACTTTCATGGCAGTTTCATTCTAGTCAAGTGGTGGATAATGAAAATATAGATGATAAGAAATGGAAAAAGTATTTTGTTGATATAAAAAGCCAGTCTGCCATTTTGCAGCGGGTCGCTTAACGTCCAGAAATAGAAGACATATAAATGACCTCCACAAAAAAGGTGCCAGGCTTTGAACTATCATGTCAGCAATGGACAATCCTGAATAGAATTCGCACCTTACACAGTGTCTGCCGGGACTCTGTATAAATGGGGCATAGTACCCTCCCCTCAGTGTGACTGCGGGGTCCCACGTCAAACTGTAGATCACATTGTGACTGGCTGTAAGCTGAGGAAATATACCGGTCTAATATCTGATTTTTTAATATAAATGATGCTGCGCTTCAATGGTTAGATGGCTTAGACATTGATATTTTTACATTTGTATTTTATTGTGTTTTACTAATCTGTGAAGTGTGTGTGTGTGTGTGTGTGTGTGTGTATGTATGTATGTATGTATGTATGTGTGTATATATATATATACCATTTGCAAATCTCAAAAAGACATCGCTATATGTCTTGCAGTGTCAGTTTACATCCTCTGCCCAGGTGATATATATATATATATATATAACATATTTTTACTGATAAATACATAAATAAAGGGAGACTTTATTTATGTATTTATCAGTAAAAATATGTAACATATAGAAAATGGACTGTCATTGTAAGTAACTGCCTGGAAAACATGGATGCAAGAAACTATTTTCCATGGACAAATAGTATAGTATGTATTTTATTTCCATGGATAACTAGGACCACCTAATTTTTTCTAAAACTTCAAGTTTTTTGAAAATATGTTTGTTTATATGATGTCCTGTGGATTCTGCTTTATATTGCTCAAATACTACAAATACATTGATATATCATTTTTTTTTTCTTTTATCATTCCCTAGCATGGAAAAAAAGAAAAGAGATCTTAATGGTGGCAAAGAACCTGTAATTCCAGCTTCTCAGAAAACACGTGCTCCCGCAGCTTCTTCCTGTCAGGAACATGTTTGGCATTATGATGAAGAGTATCTGCCTGAAGCTTCCAAGCTGGTTTCAGGTCTTTCTCCAGAACAGGGTGATGGTGGTGTTAGCAATGGTTACGTCGCTGTCAATTTGAATTCCTGCCAGCAGGAGGTAGACTCTAAGGAATGGGTGATTGTTGATAAAGAGCAGGACCTTCAGGATTTCAGAACTAATTGTGCTACAGGGCATAAAACAACTGGAAGTCCTTCTGATGAAGAACCTGAGGTACTCCAGGATTTTGAAGAGTCCCCCCAAGAGGATAAACTTGGACTTCAAACCAAGCATACACCTGATGGAGCAGCACTTAATTTAGGCGCTGAATGTTGTAGAATTGCAGCTTCTGAACAGTTTACAGATCAACTAGAACTCCCAGTTGGAATTGCTGGCCATGCTCTTGCTGTTACACCTACAAGCCTAATGGAGGCACAAGCAGAAGGGGCTCTTACTCCAGTAAGTAAACTTACTGTCTGTAAACTTAGAGTCTGTTGTATTTCAGGCAAATAAAGAAATTGCTGACTGAAAACATGGCATTTGGATTACAATCAAAGCACTGTTTAGAGATGATAATCTGCTTTAGTTCTTTGAAAAGAGGGTGAAAATGTTCGTAACATTTTTATATTTTCCAAATACTGTGCTAAAAACACGTTTTTGCAATGCCCAGAGCTCTTGCAACTGATTTTATTATTGTATACGCCATTAAATATTTTAACAGAAGTATCATGATACCAGAAAAGCACAACTATGATATTTAATTATTTGCATAAGTATTTTCATATGAATTATAGCCCAAAAGGAGGTAATGATTATTTCAGAAATAAAGAAAACTGATGGAGTATACATACGGGCTTACTCCATTTTAAGTCTTTATTTTCAGATGCTAGTAACTGCTATTAAATATGTTTTTACTTTAATATATTCTAGAAAAGTTAATTCTTACATGTAAAAGTATAAATTGGCTTTGCTGCCTGATATCTGAAACTATTTTATTTGCCTGAAAATGTACACGCCAAGAATCAATCACTACAAATATCTTCCATCTTCTGGGCCATGTTATTTGAACATCTTAACATTTTGTTTCAGATTTCAGATTTTCCAGGAGAATGGTTCTGTCTTCTTTTTTGGCCAACATCATGGCCATTCCTGTTCCTAGATTTTGTTTGCAGTTTTTCTTCTTTACTATTTTTGTTCAATACAGCACATGTTTAAATACAATATATAATTACAGTACATAGTATATATCTATGGAGTTTCTCAATCATCCAGGTTATGGCTTGACCCATAGGTGCTTTTCCAAAACGCAACTGGACTTTCTTGGATTTTTTTTCTTTGAAAATGTTTCACTTGTCATTCAAGAAGTTTCTTCAGTTCTGACTGATTGGTGGGGAATGGAAGGATTTATGATAAACCTTTCAAAGAAAAAACCAAGAAAGTCCAGGTGCCTTTTGAAAAAGCACCTTTGGGAGTACATGGTATACTTTTTTCATTCAAAAAAAGCATAGCAATGACTGAAAGTGGTATTACTGAACATAAGAGTTGTTATAAACATAGTTTGATCTATGTCCAAACACTAAGGATAGAAATCACGTTTGCTTCTTATTCTCTTGCACGTACACTTTTTCCGTAACACGTATTATTAACACGTATTATTACTAAATTGAAAGCTACTTGTTATTACTAACACAATAAATTGATTCAACCATAAAACAAAACCATAATTTAGTGCTGCAAAAATATACTGTTTAGATATCCTTCTCCTGCAGACAAGGTTAATGTTCAAAATTCTTTATTTTCCTTTTGATAAATAACAGCTCTTTATGATATCTGAACTCAGACTGAGATTAACTGAAACCTGGGTAGGGAAGTAGGAAGTGGTTCCTCTCAAGAATAGGCTGATCTGAGTTTTAGGTCCAGTATTATCAATGTTCCTAGGGTAGGGGAAAGGGAGAAGATGTTATCCTCTGTGAGATTCTATTGGCATTAAGAGGCACTACTTTATAGATAGCCAGATGTGAAACCTCCTTTATGCAGTTGGGCCCAAAGGGCTACTTGGCATTGCCACTTTTATACTGCTTCCCATAGTGAACAGTGGCATCTCTGCAAGGAGTACTATCCTTATTGTTGAGATGGCAAGAGTTCCCTAGGTTATTACTGTTGGAGAACTTTACTTTCACTTGGTGAGAAGTCTGGAGTAGCCTAGGACTACATGGCCACCAATGACTACCATGGTCTTGATTCAATATATTGAGAACCTAATTGAGATAATTTTGTGTCTGTAAGTCCTAAGGGAATGTGTAGAGCCCTCTGTACTGTCAGTTCCATACTTTCTGGTTAGATCTCTGCCCCTTATGGTTAGTTAATTTTGCCCTTGAAACGGCAGGGCATGGGATTCAAGCTGTTAACAGTTCTTTGAATAAAGGGGTAGTTTTCTCACTGTGAAAGATGTTGTGGTGTACTTCATCCTTAATAAGTCTTTGCCTAAGTCAACTGTTTTAAATAAATTTAGGCTTCTCCAATTTACCTTTTAGGAAAGGTTATATAGAAACAGGTGGTCTTAAAAATACAAAGAATCCTGGAAAAAGCAAATTATTTGGACCCCTGGCAAACAAGTTTCAGCCATGGTACAGCACAGAAACTGCATTCTGTGATGCTTTACTATAATTGCAATTATAATGTTAGTGTTTTAAAAATATGTATTAATGTAGTCAAATTGAGTAAATTATGTACTAAGAACAGGTTCTATGGAGGTGAACATGTAAAATAATTTATCATACAGCTTTATATGAAAGATAAATTATATGTTCTACTTGTTATAGCTTCTAAAATATAATATATATTTCTTTTCCGTACATAAGATAAAAATAAGAGTATATTTTTTTGTACTACACGGTTATTCCTCAGCTGTTTTGGAAAGTCTTCCTCAAAGCAACCTGCAACTATGGCATGAAAAAATCTATATAGTAAAAAGTATAACTTAAAAGTGAAAGCCACATAGTATAAACATTAAAATAATTTCATATTTAAACACTTCTTGGTATACTGAAGCCCAGAAAAAGAAAGACAACTCAATCAATTTTCCCTAGGAATGAATATGGAGATTTTACTACTGATGTCAAGTTTAACTGCAATAATACCTTGAGTGAGAAAAATAAAATTTACTTACAAACTGAACATTTATTTAGCCCTCTGCCCCCCATTATCATAAAGATAAAAGGAGGAGAAAGAAAGCAGATTCAGATTTGCAAGACTCTGTTACTATTATTATTCTAATAAAAGTAGATTTAAGTCTACATAGCACCTGTTTTTCAGTGTGTTCTACTTAATAAACCTGATATTAACCTTACAAGGCAGAATATGCTTCCTTTGTCTTCCTGTGAATTAGGGGGAGGTCTGTCTCAGGCATTTTTGCAAACCACTTTCTTGTCCTGGGCTCGAGCCTCATTCATTGATTGTTGCCTTGGTAACAGATGTTCTCTCTGTCCTTCAAGGCCATCCTCTTTACTCACAATATTACTGCTCTAAGTTCCATGCCGTTTGGATTTCCTGACTATGATTCATTGTTCTATATATACCTACTAAATTTTTTATCAACATAGTTGAGCAAACCACACAATGTTTTGATTTTATAAAGATAGCTTAATTGTGTTGTAGGAGACAATATCCAAGGATAAAGAGCTGGGCATATCATACTAATCCATCTTTAGTGGCTACATTGGATCACACTAGTGCAAACCACTTTAGGAGAGCCCACTTCTGGCTACTGCCTCAAAATATGTGTTACCTCTTCATTTCTGGCATGATTATCTGCCCTAGGCATCTTCTATCTTGAAATAGGCTTTGAAACCAACATTTCTAATTCTTGTGGCTAACCTAGATGTAGCAGTAGATTGGACTGTAGTTCCTGTATCTGGTTGGGGAGAATCTGCCTTCTTCATTTGTTCAACTTTTGCCTTCTATGGACAGCATGGATGTCAAAATAGTGATCACATACTTTCTTCAATTCAGAAGATGTTGGTATGCACATAATATAAATAACCTGGATTATCCTGTCCCTTAGTGTGAATTTAAACAACCAAATTAATAATATAGGAACCAGTATTTTCATTTGTGGAGGATTTTACTGCTATGCTAGTCCAATTTTCAGTACACCTCATCCTGTTTCAAATAGCCAAACATTCTTGGATAAAGCCTTCCTCAGTGTTTATAACATCCATTAGGAGTTTTTATCAAATTTAAGAAGATGATAGTTCTGTTCTAGTCTAGCTTCCGTATCCAAATCCTGATAGCTTTGTTAAACTTGGCTTAGATTCTCTTGTCTGATTTCTCAGAGACATAATGCATTGCCAGTTTGACCCAGATCTCACCCCCCCCCCAACTCATTATGTGGAGATTACATCTACAAATCCTTAGTTGCAGTAGATCAGGTCTTTGCTGGATTGGAAGCCTTAAATTCAGAAAGTTAATATGATGAAGTGGGACAGATTCCTCAGTTTTCCTAACCTTCCATGATACCATTCCAGATTTCATGCTGTGTTTTGGAATTTTTATAATGGCTTAAGGAGAGGCTTTATTTTTGTCTGTAAAACTTTATCTTGTTATAATCTTCATAATCTGATTAAAGGAATTTCTGTTTTTTTCTCATCTGGCTGTGAAGCAGTTTGTGAAAGTTGTACTGTACTTTGTTTTTTGTCTGTCTGACAAAGCCCTTTAAGACCTTAGCTACTGGACCTCTTCATTTACTCTCTCAGAAGACAGCATTAGTCATTGTGATCACATCAGTCTGACATTCTAGTGAGCTCCATGCTTTTGTATTTAGACGAATCTTACCTAATTTTCTATAAGGAGAAAGTGAGTCTCTGGTCTCCATTTCCCCTCCTGCTGAAAGCAGTCTCTCATTTTCACTTATGCTAAGAAGAGATCTTCCCTCTATTTTTTTTCAAATCCAGAAAATTCCTTAGAAATAATTATGTATATCTATATATATAAAAGCGAAAACCACTGACGCATTAATCACGAAATGTCCAGAACCGTAAAGCCTACAAACTTGAAACTAGGCACGTATGTTCCTCTTGGCTTCTAGGTGCTTGCTAAGAAAGGATTTTTCGAAATGACCATCAGATCATTAATTCTTATATTATTATTAACACGCTCTGATGCTAAGGAGTTGCTAAACCGGGCGTGGGCGTGGCAAGTGCATGACTCATCCGGCCTGCAGGCTGGGAGTTTAGACATTCTACTCCCCCTCCTCACCTGAAAAGAACTCTGTTCCAACTGCCAGTTGCCTTATATTAACAGATGCGATTAGGAAAACACAAGTAAGGGAAGCTGCCTGTTTCTCCAGTTCTATGTGGCATGCAGTTCACCTGACAGCAGAGGTGGGTTCCTCCCGGTTTGGACCGGTTCGCCCGAACCGGTAGCGACCCGCTGGTGATGTCACAGTGATGTCACAGATCCGGTTCGGTTGGTGCCGGTCCGTGGGCACTGCTATCTTTTTTTTGGAATTTTTTTTTTTGAAAAAAAATTTTTTTTTAATTTTTTTTTTGAAAAAAAATTTTTTTTAATTTTTTTTAATTTAAAAAAAAATCTTCTGCGCATGCGTAGAAGCTGAGTTTCCGGCACTGCGCATGCATCGCCATCTTGTTTTTGGCTTTTTTCTTTGATATTTTTTTTTGGCACTGCGCGTGCAAAGCACATGGTGCGGCCACGTGGTGCGGCCACGCGGCGCGGGAGGAAGCAAACCGGCAGCGAGGTAAGTTAGAACCCACCCCTGCCTGACAGCCTGGTCATTCTCCAGCCAGAGAGCAAAACCAAGGATGTTGTTTACAGGGAGGTCCTGAGCAATTCATCTGTGGGACGTATTTAAATCTATGCTATGCAAATAATGTCTTCATCTGTAACAGAAACTTAGCTTACCATCTCTAACGAAATAATACAGTCCCTTTTTTAACTATTCATTAATTTTCAAGCTTTAAGTGTCAATTTATCAAGCCCCATCACATAGTTTCGTAGCGAAGCACGGGTATCAGCTAGTGCTTGATATTCAGATAGCTTCATTTCTGACTTCAATATAAGAAGGATCCACGTTTATTTCTCTCTTGTAATAGGCAACAGAAATGTTTTTTGCCGATTAAATCACATGAACAATTATATTTAGACAGACAAATCCAGATTTGCTATTCTCTGAATCTGATGGCTTCATCAGCAGTAGGATCTCTCTTTAACATCAGTTGGGCGGTCACTTTATTACAGCCATCTGATCTTAGCGGGGATTGTTTTCTTGAGAGGATAATTTGGCAGGGCAGTTTTATTCTCAGTTTTTTTTATTGTTTATCAACCTCCTTGTATAGTAGCTTGCTACTGAGCCATGTATGTAAATCATAGAAACCACTGGTTATTTACCAGGGGTGAAATTCAAAGTTTTTCTCTACCGGTTCTGTGGGCGTGGCTTGATGGGCGTGGCAGGGGAAGGATATTGCAAAATCTCCATTCCCACCCCACTCCTGGGGCCAGCCAGAGGTGGTATTTGCCAGTTCTCCAAACTACTCAAAATTTCCGCTACCGGTTCTCCAGAACCTGTCAGAATCTGCTGAATTTCACCCCTGCCTGTAACTGTCATTCTTAACGTGGCCATCTGTGAATCCAAATGCCAAACATCCATCCTTCCGACCTGGTTTCAAGGACAGCATTGTCCGTATTAGCCTGTTGTGGCTTCTTTGAAATGGATGACAATGGCAGGAATCCTAATATCACATGCTGAATCTAGTGAAGGGAAATGGGCTTCCTACCAAAAGTCTAAGGTTCCAGAATGCTCCACGTAGGTTACTGTGCATGTGCAGAATTCATACATGCAGATGCACAGATAACTACCTAAAGAACTGCAATTATAGGTAAGTAACCAGGTCCTTTGTTCTATTATTCTGTAATAGTCATTATGTGTATCCGAACAATGTGTTTGCAGTAAAGCATTATATTTGCAAGCTGATAAAAAACGCTGCTTGGAATGAACATTGGGTCGGATCCAGGTTTTATTTCCCTGAATAGTGTTCCCTGAAGAGATTTTCAACACCACACAAAGAATATTATGGGGAAGTATAAGGGAATAATAAAGCAAGGGAAATTAGCAAACGTTGCTATACTGCCCAGGGAAGTGTTCTCCTTCTATAAATAGAATAAGCTTTTCCAATTGTGGAAGCAAGACCTGGATCCAATTCAGTACATTTCACTATTGGTTATCTTTGTCAGGTAGGGTTTACAAGGCAATCACATTTTTTAGTTATTTCTTTTACTAGTAGCATTATTTTATAATAACTTTTCTGAATTTTCTGCGTTATTAGTGGCATATGGGAAAATATTGCTAAATCAGAGGAATAAAATAAATGGTCTTTGCAGTTTCATTTTTAAAAGAGTTATGGTTTATTATTGGAAATATCAACTACTGGAAGACTAATGTATAAAACTAGATAAAGAATAATAAAATGATCTTATTAAATATTTGAAACATTTTCTTTCTTTTCTCTGCCATATTCTCACAGCTCAGCTCATTTCATATGTCGCATTTCTCCATCCCACGAATTTCAAGCCCCAACATCTTCTATACCCTGAACCCTATCTCCCACTTCATCACCCACATGGATCCTAAGAAAGTGACAAGCTTTCCAAGGAGTCAATCAGCAGAGAGCCACTCTTCCTCTTCCTGGTCACCTTCCTGTAGGCAACTTCCTGTTATTCCCTCTGGAAACAAGTTTCCCCCTGTCATTCACATCTCAAAAGCACAACTCCAGCAGGTGAATGCATCTTCATTTTCATCAAAGCAACTACACTGTTGGTCATTTGAAAAGCTTTACAGTTCCGAATTACTATGCGGGACTGAGATTTGGTTTATTTGTCTGAGTAGGAAAACTGAAAGCTGGGAGATACAGCTTTTTTGAGAAAGAGTCATTTTAAAGAAGTAAACTGTTTTAAAATGATAGCAAAATCTTCACAGGATAAATCAGAGTGAATCCACTAACTGATCTTTTATGTAGAAGATAAAATTATTTTTCAGAAATTATGAATGACTTTTCTGTAGTTTAAAGTTTGGGGAATAGTTTCAATAAATAAGACTCAAAATTAAAGCTGTTAAAATTAAAATGATATATGTGATTGTTACATATACAAAAAAGAGAAAGAGGACCTCATTTATTGATTGAGAAGGTAAACATTTGCATGTTTCTTTTCTTTTACCAAGTAGAATGCTAAAATACATATTGTTCAAGACATGGGTTTAATAGGAATCAGTAGTATTAAAACTGTCAAATGGAAAACTCCAATTAATCTTTAAGAACACAATACTCAAGCTTTCTTTCTTTCAGAAGAAGTAGTCTCATAATAGATGTTATCCATGTTATTTTAACATAAGAAAAATAACTTTATATTAGTAGAGCAACTACTTACAATGAGTATTAATTATTAAAGCTTAACGTTTAATTTGACTCCATCCCACCACAAACATTACCATATGTAAAATTTATTTCTGCATGTAACTTTTTGCTTTTTATATAAAATACTATTTCTCTCAATATAAATTTTTGTTTCTAATTGAATATTATTGAGCAATGATAAAAAGATAAAAAAAATATTCCAAAGGTCAAATTTTCTGTTAGTGAATTATATAAGCCACATTATCTATGTAGCAAGAAGTAATCTCTTTAACTAGATTTCGTACATTTTTGGCCCTTGCTGTTTTACCTTGTTTATGGTGAAAATGCAATTATTATTAAAACTGATAGTTGTTTGTAGCTAATAAATGATGGCTATATTTGAATACATCTATTGTAACCTCTCAGTTCTTTGGTGCTACGTTAATTTTTTCAATCAAATCAGTTTCTTATCTATTCAAAGAAAAGAATAGCCTTTTATGTGCTTTGTGGTAGCTAAAGTCATCTGAAATGTTGCAAAATCACTAAATCGTATGAGAATTCTGAATGCAAGAATCTATTGGAATCCAATACAGGATTGCAACTGAATGAAATCATCAGGTTTTCCAGATTACTATCTATTATTATATTTTTCTTCTTTTCTTCTTTCATGGCATTTTCTTCCCCTTATTTCTTCTTATCCTATTTGTATCTGTTTAAATTGAGTATGGAGCATTTTTATTTTTATTTTTGAGGACAACATTCCTTTAGGAGCCCCAAACTGCCAGTAAGTGGAGCCAGAGCACAAATCCTTTAATTTTTCTTTCCGTTGTTCCTTGATTTCATTGCTTAGCAACCATCTAGGAAAACCACTTGATTTTTGTAAAAAATCGTGAATATTTTTCTTTAAACATTTTTGATAACTTCCTCCTATTTTATCACATCAAGGAAATAGACAGTTTTTATTTATCCAAGACTAATTGACTTCTCTTTCAATCCATAAAACAAAACATCTCTCAATTTGTTATTTAAGGGAATCTCTTTTTTGCTCACTTTTTCTCAAGTATTCAACTTTCAAATCTGTACATGACAATTGAAAAAGCACTTAAAGCATTAAATGTTCTGGTGTTTGTCATCAATGAATTGTTCTTATACTTCATGGTCTTGTCTAAATTTGTCATTTTCTCCCTGCCTAGATAATCTCTTTATTTCTCAAACACACTGTTTATTTTTATCTCTTCTTGATCCCGAGGGAAAAAATATATCCATCTGCCACCTTAACTTGGACTTTTCTTTTCATTCTTACTTTCATAACAAGCTTTTTAAAAACTTTTGGGTAATAAAGTGATATTGTTGGTATATATTAGATTTTTAATGTATCAGACCCCAATTTTGATTCCAGCTGGGATTTCCTCCAATTCTGCCATTCATACATTTATTGTGCACGTTATGAACAGTATGCATCATCTGATTCACTTACTTATTCTGAGCTGTTCTGTTTCTCCAAATTCAGCTCTTAATAATTGTTAAGATTCTTCAAAAGAATAATCAAGTGTTTTGGCTCACTATTTAACTGTCTTACGATCTATATTCTGGCATAACTCATGTAGTTGTTTAAGAAGTTCTTTAAGAAAACGTTCCTTGTGTTAGATATGAAAGCAGAGTCTTGGCTTGGTAATTTGCACATTCTTTTGAATTTCCTATTTTTGGTGTAGAGATGCACACCAGTCTCTCTCAGTTTTTGGGACACAGTGTTGTTCTGTATTGTTAACATTGTACAGCTAGTATTCTGGATTACCTTTCCTCGAACAGCTTTAAATAGTTCAATGAATCTGTTCTTTTTTATTTGGCAGCTGGTCTGTTCCTGTATTAGCTCAGTTTCTTGTAAAGTTGATTCTTAAGTATGTTCTCTTTTTGAAAATGTTTCTGACATTCCATAATCATTTTATAAAAGTTTTCAATATAGTTGTCCCATCTTATTTTACCCTCATTTACCATTGTTATATCTCTTCTGGGATTACTTTCAGGTATTTTACTTTAGCTGTATACTTTCTTATGAATTCTCCTTAAATAGGCCTCTTTTCTTATTATTTGTTAACATCCTTGCTTAAGTTATCTTTTCCTTTATGGTTTAACAGTGGAATTTCGCATACATTTGTCATATATCTTTCATGCATGTATGCAAAGGAATATTTTGTGTTCAAGGAACAGGGACAAACCTGCCAGGAGGAGAGGATTTTTACAGTTGAAGGCACTGATAAATGTCAGTGCCTAGTGAAGCAAGTAGAGGGGAAAGGCTGTGCAGAAAGATAAGTAGAAAGCAAATTGGGACAGTGATTATAGAAGGAGATTCAGTAATAATCTGAAGCAGATGCGAGAAGTGTAGAGGATATAACAGACTATTTGCTCTGATGCAAAATAGTTTGATGAATGTTGTAGACAAAAGGCAAACATCTAAACCACAACAAACGAACAATAAATGATCTATGAACTAATCAGATTTTCTGCTGTGTATAGCAACTGTTCATTATTAAATATATTCTTATAACATTTCTTATTGGAAATAACTTCAAAATAGTTCATAAGATCACTCAGCCAGCAAATGATGACAATGATGTCAAAAGACTGACACCATTGATGCTTATGGAATTTGTAGGTCACGTTTCCAATAATTCTCACTAAGCACCACCAATATATATATTTCTTATAGACTGAAACTACAATCTGATGTATCTTTACACCAAAGTAAAGTTGAGTTTTCAGTAAAGATGTATAAGATTAGACTACTTAGGCCTGCCTCCTTATAGCCCATTAAAACTTTAACAAGAAAAGGAAATAAAATAAAATAGAAGGCTGCAAATACATTTTTACATTGTGTTATTTAGAAATGAAAGTACATCAGTTAAATTAAAAGCATGTAAAAAGGACTAACTGGAGCAAATAGAATAAGGTGGATAAAGACAGATGCATTTAGAGAGCAAGAGTAATAAGATAAGTGATTTTGATAAGAACAGTTTGAGTAAAACAATCATCCTATTGTTAAGTGATCCCAAATTGGACTGAACACTTCTCTTCTTTTTCATTGTATTCAAGATACAATGAAAAAGAAATTAACTACTGTTTTGAATTTGATTTGATAATATATGGTGATGTCAAAAAACAAATTAAATAATTTATGGTCAACTCATTATTTAAATATTTTCTTTACAGGTTACAATTCCCAGGCCATCAATGGCATCCACACAGTCTACTTCTGAGAGTTTTCATTACGGGCAGCATCTAGACAAGAAAGATCGGGATCCTCGGGTTTTGGAACATACAGTTGAACTTTCCTCCCCTAAGGAGAATGTTGCTGCCTTGGTTGAGGCAAATGGTGCATTGACTTTTAGCAGCAGTAGAACAGATTTAGTTCTCAAATTAGATTGCAACCAAGGGACACTTGATAAAGATGTTGATGAAGGCATTGAAAATCAGAATAATAGCCAAACAAATTTACTTGAACAATACATGAAGAAACAAGAAGGAAGGGAAAACGTGAATCTTGTTGAAGGAATAGAAGACAAAGAGCCTTTCATTGCTTGTGAAGATGCTGTTGAAATACAAATTAAGGAACCCTGCTTAACTGTTTCAAGAAGCACAGAATCTATTTTGGATGGACCTCAGGTTATTACAGACCCAGAAGAACCAAGACCTTTGGCCAGCTGCTCCTTACTAAATCAGGGTACAAAACAGGAATTACAGAAACAGTCAGCTGCTGAAACGTCAGACGTTTCACTGTCAAGAAGCACTGACCTATTTGCTTACAAACAGGAAAGTCAAGAAATACAAGTACATGAAAATGGCTTCCATGATGAGGATATTGATCATGCTAAGGAATTGCAATGCCAGCAAGTGAAACTTGACACACTTTTGCATGAAAAGGAAAAAGAAGAGCAAAGTATTCAAAGAAATGGAGAACTATTCTATTCTATTTCAGAGAATGAAATTTCTAGTCAGTCGAAAAAAGAATTAGTTAGATCGCCATTTGTAGCTAGGCAGAGTCGCATACCAGTTTTAGCACAAGAGATAGATTCCTCATCAGAATCTTCTCCTGTTTCAGCAAAGGAGAAGCTACTTCTAAAAAAGGCCCACCAAACAGACTTGGTTAGAATATTGGTAGAAAAGAGACAGCTCAGATCTTTCCTGGGTGACCTTTCAAGTGCCTCTGACAAGTCACTGACGGAAACAGCAGTAGCAGGTCCCATACCATTTTCAGAAGATGTATTGACCTCCTTTTCCAAATTAACATTGGACACTCATTTGCGGAGTCAAGTACAAGAGAGCTTTTTGTCATCAAATAATCCTCAACCCAGAAAGAGCAAAATACCAAGACCTGTATCTTGGACTACTACAGATAATATTAGCAGTTCAAACTCAGCTCAGTTTTTTCCTCGGCCACCCCCAGGAAGGCCACCAACAAGGCCTGGAGTAGAGGTTAGGTAAGTGCACACATCTATTTAAGCAATATGAAGTATACATCTGTATAGTGTAACACCTTACAAATTGCACGGTCCTTGTTGCTTTAATTATTTGGGAGGAAGCACAAGTGCACATGCAAATAATTTTTTCCTCATTTAAAACTGAGGAAAGGTTTTTATGAATTAACATTTGTAATCTGTGCTTGAAGTGGATATGAGGTACTAGATTTCTAAATGTTTTGGTTTTCAGGTTTGAGTTATATAATTCTAAGGGGATGATAAGAATTGTTTATCTCTATGTGGAGAAGTTGAATATAAAAACACTGATTCTTTCATTTTTATAATAAGCCCTGTGTATTGAAATCTGTAGTATATGTCAGTAATATAAATGTCTATTCAATTATATTTTAAAAGCTGTACTTAATAGTCAGAAAATTTAAACTATAGCTTCACTGTAACATATCTTTTGATAATGTTGTTAGTATATACATTATGTTTTCTATTTGCTGTAATGCAAACATCAAAAATAACAAAATGAGGTTTTATTTAAAATAAGTGAAAGTGGCTTGGTTAGAAGAAAATAGAAATAAAATACACTGTGTTTATATTATATAATACAGTCAGTAAGTTATGATTTTATTGTTGTGACTAGGTGATAACATAGCAGAACTTTATTTTATTTAATTTATCACATTTACTTGCCTGCCCATCTCATAAGAGCCTGATTTCGGGCAGCATACAATAATAAAAAGACTTAACAGACTTAAAATATAATAATAATAATAATAATAATAATAATA
>QLTV01003461.1:3163002-3185226 GCA_003457575.1 Thermophis baileyi | reverse complement strand
ATGATTAATGAATAAAAGAGATATAATAATAATAATAATAATAATAATAATAATAATAATAATAATAATAATAATAATAATAATAATAATAATAATAATAAATGCAACTTGCATAAAAATGTGCCACATGCAAAGAAATTAAGCTGAACTAAACTAGTGCTACAGTTTGGAATTTAGAAGTGTATTTTTGAGCTCAAAAGAGAACATAGCACTTGGATGACTTTTGGAACGTTCATGATGTGGTTTGTGTGTCCATTCTGGCCCTCTTAGCAGCTTTTGATACTATCAACCAGTTCTGGGGACTGGGAGTGGGGCACACTGAATTGCAGTGGTTCTCTTTCTTTCTTCATGGCTGCTACCAGTCAATGCTAGTAGGGGAAGACAGGTCCAGCCCTAGAACCTTATTATCTGGGATGCCTCAGGTCTCAAGTCTCTCCTTCTTCCTATTTAGCATCTATGTGAAGCTATTGGGAGAGATCATGCATCAGCATGCGGTTCGGTATCATCAGTATGCTGATGATACCCAATTATACATTTCTACCCCATGCTGGGGAAATGATGCTGTTCAGGTGCTGGCTCAGCCTCTGGAGCTGTAAAGGCCTGTATGGGGAAAAAACAGGTCTGAATCAATTCTAGCAAAAGGAACTGTTTGTGGGTTTTTGACCCTCCGGCATCTGGAGAATTGACATTTCTGACTCTTGATGGGATAATATTCCCCTGCACAGATTTGGTCTGCAATTTGGGGTCCTCTTGGATTTACGGTTCTTGCTGGAGGAGCAGGTGACAGCTGTGGCCATGAAGTCCTTTAAACAGATCTGCCTTTGCACCAATTGCACCCATTCTGGGACTGGGAGATCTTGCTCACAATCACTGATGCCTTAATCACCTCCTGTTTGAATTGCTGCAGTGTGTTCTACATGGGGCTTTCCTTGAAAATTATACGGAAACTTTAATTGGTCCAGAATGCAGTGGCCTGCACAGATTGGGTGTCCTGTGGTTTATTTGAGCAATAGTATTGCTGCATGAGCTGCACTGGCTTCCAGTTGCTTTCTGGATGCAATTCAAAGTGCTGGTTATTTTATTTATTTTTATTTTATTTATTAAATTTATATGCTGCCCATCTCCTGGATAAGGTGACTCTGGATGGCTGTCATCTTTAAAGACATACATGGCACAAGGCCTGGTTACTTGGAGGATGGTCTCTCCCTGAGTTTATCTGCTTATCCTACTAGTTTAGATAGTATGAATGTGCTCCAGATTCCCTCTCTTAAATATTTTCGGTGGCCACCTCAGTAGTTGCCACAGTGCCACCAGAGATCAGAGAGCCCCCTACCCTTTAAGCCTTCCAGAAGGCTGTGAAGACATGGCTCTTTCCTTGAGCATTGGGCTAGGATGGGAGATTTAACTATGAGGATGTTTGATCTGGAATACGGGGGAAAGGGTATGTTTTTAAGTATGTTTTATGGATTGTTGTGAGCTGCCTAAAATCATCGTATGACATAGGTGGCTATATAAGTGTTGTGAATAACATAAACTAAATAGCAAAAGTAGCAACCTGATTGCTAATAAGTAGAATTGCATGTGGAAAAGGGTCATTCGGTTCTTTTGCCTCCAACTCAGGTATATCATCAGTGTTTTCTTCCTAATCTCATTATAGAATTATGTCTTCCACTTGACCAGCACTGTAGGAACAAAGGTGCTGTTTCATTGAATGTTTTGCAAAATCGCTCTTTGAGATATGCTACAGACTTAATCTGTAAGTAGTGGAATGTAAAAGCCTTCTGTAGTGGAACACTGGGAATATTAGCCAGATACGGATAGTCCTCTTTAAGCAACCATACTAAAATCATGTGATCATGTCTATGCTTACAATTTTACACAGGACAATGAGCACTAAACTGACACTAATGGCAAATATATGGCTGAGAGAGAGACACACACACTGCAAAAGTCATAAATGCAGGCATTGGTCACAAAGTTACTTCGTAACCTTCAGGTTGCTCTCTGAAGCAGTCACTAAGTGAGAACTACCTATACTAAGAAAGGCTTCTATGTTTTTTATAAATGGTGGACAATGAAAATCTGAATGGACTATTACTACAGTACCATGTGTACTAGTATCCTCTTCAGAGAGTCTACTTCTAAATTTTCTCTGCTTGAGTAATTCATTTCTGTAACAAGTGCAGTGGTGGGTTGCTACCGGTTCGCCCTGGATCGGGCGAACCGGTAGCGATGGCAGCGGGAGGCTCCGCCCACCCACCCGGACGTCATCAAAAACGCTCTGCGCATGCGCAGAAGGTTCTATGCATGCTCAGAAGCGTTGCGTGCGCGCAAAGCATGCGCACGCACCCGCGCGCTTCCGTTCCCAAACCGGTAGCAAAGGTAAGAGAAACCCACTACTGAACAAGTGACAGAAAAATTATAGTATATGAGAGAAAAGTTTGGTCCATTGATTCCCACCCATATAATGCAAGTAACAGGATTTAAATATGCAGGATTGTTGAAAGCTTTCTAATTTCTCACAGTACCTTGGCAATGCAAGATGGAGTCTTAACAGAGATTGAGGATAGACCTACTTTCATCCTTAGACAGGAAACAGAATACCTAGGGGAAAGACATTGTTTTGGACTATTTTCAACTGAGCAGTAGCCTTCATATTCCCCTTCCCATGTAATATCTGAGCTTTGTCCTGAAATATTTCAGATGTGGTTACAAGTTGCCTTCCTTTTAACTTAAAAAAAAACAACAACCTTCAGGATAACTCTTATTGTACATCAGGCAGATACTAAAACAATAAATAGATCATATGTCCTCCACTTGCAGAAGGAGATGCTAGATATTTGAAGGAAGAACATTGCTATATTTTGTGGATGTTAATTGACCGTGTGTTTTTTCCATATTACATGTGCCAAAGTTCATTGCCTCAGTTTTATTCTTTCTCAATATTCAGGCAATGAGCAGCAGTCTTTTAAAGCCAATCTTGGTGCAAGAGATAAGTCATGTCATCAGTATATATTAGAATTGAGATTTTGCATCTATTCAGTGATCGAGAAAAAAAGCTTTGTGATTTCATAATAATCATAATATCATTAATGTAAAAAATAAATTGGAAGGGAATGACAGCCTTGCTTAACAGCTTTCTCCAACAATATACGTATATCATATAGGTATATAACACAGACTGAGGTTGCATGTTAGATGATAGTTTTATATAGGTAAAAAGTTAGATATAGGAAGTCATACTAAATTTTGCAAATATAACCAAATAAGAAAACAGTTAAAATATGTCAAAAATAAACCACAAAAGCTCCAGTTAAGCAGCAATGTTAACACAATCTTAAAAAGTATAGATTGTTAAACTTTAAAAGTCAGTTTTGAATAATGATGTTTTTTCTTGTGTTCAAATAATCTTTGAGAAAGAGCTGCTTGGATTTCAACAAGAAAATCATAACATATCGGTGGTGTCCTTACTGTACTAACAATATTTGTTCCTTTTTCCTACCCATCAAATTAACAGAGTTTATATAGATTCATGTAGGGGATGAATTGTATAGATTTATTTCCTGTTTATTTATTAGTTTTTAATGCTGCCCAACTTTGAGAAGATTCTAGGTCAGGGGTGTCAAACTGGATGTCTTCGAGGGCCGGATCAACATTGTAGTTCTCCTCCAGGGGCCGGCAGAGGGGGGTTGTGCTGGGACAGATGCCTCTTGCAGCACCATACTGGCCAAAACGGGTCCCGGGGGTTCCGCGCGCAGGCCCCCTGTGCCTTGTTTTCACCCTCCATGGCCTCCTGCAGCACTCTGCCGGCCGTTTTCAGGCCGTTTTTCGGGCCATTTTCAGCTGGCAGAGTGCTGCAGGAGGCCATGGAGGGTGAAAATGAGGCACGGGGGGCCTGCACACAGCCCGTTTTAGCTGCCGGTGGCACCACGGACCGGTCCTTTGACATTTCCAGGCTGGTCCTGCGGGCCGGATCCAGCCCGTGGGCCTTGAGTTTTACACCCCTGTTCTAGGTAATATAAAATAAGCAACAGGACCACCTGAACAAGATTGCATCAATAACATTTTTAAAAAAAGTTGGAGTCCAGAAACAGCCTAATCAGGAACAGAGTTAGGTTTTAAGAGACTTCTGGAATGCCTTATGTATCTCTAAGAGGGATGCTGTTCCACAGGGCATGAACCAACAGAGAAGGAATGCTTCCTTGTTCCCACAAGATGACAGCATTTAACTAAAGGGACTTGAAGCATATTCACTCTGCCCAAGCATATTAGACTAGCACAGCGGTTCTCAACCTGTGGGTCGCGACCCCTTTGGGGGTCGAACGACCATTTCACAGGGGTCGCCGCACGTGTTAGCCCGCCATCTTGGTGCCACCGTCACTTGCAGGGGTGAAATGCTCCCGGTTCGGCTGTGCCTGCGGGTCGCCGGACAGCCGGTAGCTACAGAAGCGGGAAACTTCGCCCACCCACCCAGACGGCCGCCAGCCAGCCGGTAGCTACAGAAGCGGGCGACCTCGCCCCCCCGCCCGGATGCCGCCATTTGGGTTCTTTTACCCTCTGCGCATGCGCAGAACACTTTGCGCATGCGCAGAGGGTAAAAGAACCCAAATGGCGGCGTCCAGGCGAAGTCTCCCGCTTCCGTTGCTATCAGCTGTTCGGCGACCCGCAGGCAAGCCCCAACTGGGAGCATTTCACCCCTGGTGCCATGCCCCCTTTGTCACCTCATCCCATGCGGGGGGGTTGCGGCGGCGGGGGGGGGTCGCGGCATTAGAAAGGTTGAGAACCACTGGACTAGCAGAAACAGTTGAAAACTTGAAAGGTTTTACAGATGATGACCAAAACTTTGAATTTCATCCGGAAGCTAACTAGTAGCCAGTGCAGCTCAAAAAGCAGCAATGACACATGGACATAACAAGGATCTCTATTACTCCTTGTGCACTGCACTTTAGACCAGTTGTAGCTTCTGAATTGTCTTCAAGACAGCCCTATGTAAAGAGAATTGCAGTAATCCAGTTGTGAGGTGACTGTTAATGTAATGTAAACATTTTTAAGCCTAACTTAAGTTGAACATGGAAATAAATAAAATATATGTAATATGACATATCCTGAATTAAAGAACAGAATGCAGAAATGACAAATTTCTTCTTTCTTTTCAAGGTTGCGGAGGTACAAAGTGCTAGGAAGTAGCAGTTCTGATTCAGACCTGATCTCCCGCCTGGCTCAGATCCTTCAGAATGGATCTCAAAAACCACGAAGCCCTTCACAATCTAAGAGTCCAGGATCTCCACATAGCCCCAAGACTCCACCCAAAAGCCCAGTCATTCCCAGACGCAGTCCCAGTGCCTCCCCTAGGAGCTCTTCTCTGCCCCGTACTGCCAGTTCTTCACCATCTCGGGGTGGAAGGCCACACCATGAGCAGAGAAGTTCATCCCCACATCTTGGAAGGAGTAAATCGCCACCTAGTCTTTCAGGCTCTTCATCTTCCAGGAGATCCTGTCAACAAGAGCACTGCTACAACAAATCTAGCAAAAACGGTCTGAAAGGATCTAGTAGCTCTTGCCATCACTCTTCTAGCATTAAACCTCCCACTGGGAAGAACAAATCAGCCAATAAACTTAGCAGATAGGAACTGAATCTTGTCAGGTGTCAACCCCCCTCTCCATTCAATCTAATGCATGTTGTGTCTGTGTACTATGTATTTAAAAAAAGGGACCGTCTTCAAAGATTAGCATTTATCCTGACTTTTGGAGAAAAACAACTTTTAAGATGAATTATTTATATGGCTCACTTTGTATAGGAGTGGCCAGGCATTGCCCAGGAAAGGGCAGCAAGCAGATCAGGGAAGATGGAGAGTGGAGATGGAGCAGCCAGAAAGTCCACCTGGAATCACATTGTTTGGGAGATTAGTGTTTTAATATGATTTTTCTTTCCTTTTTATTTATTAAAACAATAAGCTGACTAGGTTTTCATCAAGGAAAATTATAAAACCTGAAAGAAATGTACTGGGACACTACTATGCTTGAGGTTTAATCAGCTGCTATGTTTTTAAAGATTTTAAAAAGCACATTATTTGGGACAGCAAATTCTACAAAGTCGTCTGTGTAATATTGGCCTTTTTCACAAACAATTTCACTTTGTCCATTGCCCATATTCCTTCTTGGTAATTATCTCATCAAAAGAAAAAAGTATTTATATAATTGCACAGGATTACAACCCTGTATTTTAAGAGCTTGAGGTAACAATGTGTACTTATATTTACAGATCCCAAAGCTTCTATTATCTGTTTGGGTTCTGATCCATTTGATTACTTAACTGTTTATTAATTTCTAGGGCCAGTTCCAGTTATAAAATAAAAGTCAGATAATCTTAAATTATGATAGAAATACAAAGGGTTTGGGATCATGTAACATCTTTATAGTTACATTAGAATGCAATCACTTCTCAGGGCATCACTGAGAGAGCCAGTGTAAAACTTAACTAGAATCTTTTATCTTTTATGAAATACTTCATTCACTTAACTTTACTATAATGTTCATCTCCAGTGTTATCAAACTGAAGAAGAGGTGAAATGTTTACACATTTAAACTTGAAACTTCATCCTTAATCTAGAAGAAAATTGAAGCTTTAAACTTCTTTATAAAAGTGACTGAAGTATGCTAGAGAAAATTAGCAGATCCTTTATTTTCTCTAGGAGGTAATACTTGCTAGGATAAAGTTATAGGACTGTGTTTGAAATGTTAAAGTCTCTAATCCTATATTGTATAGAAAAAAAGTAGTATGCGCATTTCCCAATATGTACAGAGCCAATACCTGACCAATAGTGCTATATCTATGAAAGGGGATTGCAGCATCCTCATGATTTTGCCATAGTGTAGATGTACATGGTAGATTCCCTCCCACTTCCTCCAAAATATGCTTGATTTGAAATATGGAAAAGAGAAAACTTGTGTTTAAAGATAGTCTTCCATTCCCCCAAAATATTACTTACTGAATAAGATTGGCAATTTCTAGTTTTCCCAAACATAGGTGTGATTGATTTAGATTGCCAGATTCAGAAATCAGTGATGGAATGGAATACAATGCAGAATGTAAAGTAAGTATGACCAGTTCTTTAAATGGAGATCTGGATTAGAAGAAGCTAAATATAAGAGGAACTTTGGCAATTACTGATCTGCTTGTTGTAGTCATCATACGCCTTAGCCAGCATAAATTCTTTTTAATTTAATGTTATTTTATTTGCTGCCAAAATTATAACTCTGGATAAAAAAGGGAACATTTTCTCTGTGAGCTAACACATTTCTAATGCTGCATTGAAGCTGCACTGAATTCTCTTGTTCTGTCAGAATGTGTTGGAAATTTTTTACTCTTAAATATGTATTTCCCCCCATAAGTAATGTAGCACAGTGTGGAATCGTAGCCTCATTCAGGTTTCAAGCACTACAGAGGGAGTGCACTAGCTGGAGCATATTTGCTATACTTTGAGAAACTGAATGATTTAAAAGATCTGTTGTATTATATTGTATAATAGGTGCTATACCAATAATTGCATGTTCTTATAGTAAGTTATATATTATAAATATTTATAAATATATACATACACATATATGCTTCTAATATACTTTCCTGATTTTCCCATTACATTTGTAAAATTATGGACCACAGATCATGCTGTATTCTTTCAGTTACGTGCCTGAATTATATGCCCTTGGCCTTGCTATTCCTGTTTGCTGGCATGCACAAAGCTGAATAATTTTCATGCTCAGTTCAGAACAGAAAGAGTACTCAAAATGGAGTTGCTCTGCAATTCAGTGTTTCGTATCAGCATTGACAGTTCACTTTTACAATTCTGAATAAAATGGAAGGACTTTGAGAAACTATATGTTTAATAGCCAAGGTCAGTGTAGGGTCTTGATTTTGTCTTTTCATCCTCTTTCTGTATCTTTCTAACCCCTTATGAGAACTTTTTCTGTTAAAGTGTGTGTCATGATACTGTTGGTGATAAATAGATGTGTGTGATATAAAAAAAGTCAAGACTTTCTCGTCATCTTGCCTTGCCAGCTTTTACCCCTGTTCTCTACTTGTTGCAACAATGCAGGGACTCTCTATTTAGGCTACTGACAGTAAAAAAAAGTCAGTTTTTTTTAAACATTTATCAGCTCTATAGAGAGACATTTAGCCAAGCACGTTATTCCAATAACTTAGGTGCTTGAAATATTCTACATGTTCAGCTCTTTTCCAATAAGTGCTTCCAGGGAATGTATTGTGAAGCTGTATAATTTGAGTTGATATAAAAAACAACAAAGCTATATGATTTCTTCATTATAATTCCTTTTTGGGGGATTGATATCAGTCCATCTGGTTTCTCAAGTCCAACTTCAAAAAGCCTTCCTTTACATATAACCATTTTTAAATAATTTGCATAATCTGCAAGGTTTTTTTAATATATATATTTTACATTACATCTAAGGAATAATATTTCTAGAAAGTCCCTGGAGGAACTCCTTCATAAATATGTCCAGAGCATCAGTATTGTAAGAACAGTTTCCCTTGCATGTATGGAGATGCATATCCCAAAGATTTATTTTCATGCTTTGCTGTCAGGGACAAAACAATATCTATTCTATGCATTAACAAAAAGAATGTTGTAGAAATATTATAAATTTCTCTTACAAATGGTATATGTATCCCAATATTACCGTAATGTTCAGATTCTTTTATGTTAAAATCATTTGTATTTCTTTCCATGTTGTAGAAATGCAAGGAGGCATGTTTCAGACTAAATGGTCATTGTGGAAAGCACAGATTAATGTCAATGTGTTTTTAATGTATTGAGTGGATTCACTTTTTAGGTTGTCATTCT
Source organism: Thermophis baileyi (assembly GCA_003457575.1). NCBI lineage: Eukaryota > Metazoa > Chordata > Lepidosauria > Squamata > Dipsadidae > Thermophis > Thermophis baileyi. The sequence goes on along the minus strand of QLTV01003461.1, from coordinate 3,176,366 downwards.
GCCAAAACATAACCTAATAGTTATTAGAAAACCTATGGTTTACTAACAAAGCTTTAAATTATTGTAATAGACTACTATCAGCACTCTCATCTTTCTGTAGTAATCAATGATTTTGTTACTAATGTGCATTGTTCTTTCCGCAACATTTACTGCTTCGGGAAGCAAACCAAAAAAGTATTGTGAGTTAATCTTGATTACAATACCTTTAGTTAATAAAATAATTGTGCTCGTAACTTTGAGAAAGAATGTATTAATCTAGTTTGTCTCAAATAGTAAGTTTCAAGATTAATGTTAGTAAAAGACAAGACAATTAATATGCATGGTTTAATCTGAATAAGCAAGTCCTGCCCTCCACAGCTTGAGCCAGAATAAGAAATGTTATTTTTTTATTCTTTCTGTAGAGTTCATAGAACATTTAGCCAATTAAACTCAAGTGAGAGCACCATCTACCCTCATTCAGACCTGCTCTGTCGTATGAATGATCAGATGTTGATATACTGGCTCTGGCACTGTTGCTGCTGTGCTGAAAAGTTACTGCTTTAGGGTTCCACGTTATTCTGGGGTTTTAGCAAGAATTAAAAAAAAAAATCCTGCCAGACTGTTGAGGGTTGGTTGGGGTGGTGGCGGCATAATTTTTTAGAATTAAAGGTACATTGCAGGCACATTAATCCTTACATCATATTTTTGTCTACAGTGTAATTGTACTGCATGGAACCAAAAGCAGCTGAAACTTACCATCTGTAATGTCTTTGTAGGCAAATGCATACTCTTAGAACAAAGCAAACAGATACGTTTACCTTTGCATCACAGATAATTTGTCCATTTATATTGTATTTGTATCAAAATCGTGGAGCTCCAAGTGTAGTCTTCTTTGCTTCGGTTTCTTAAAAGTCAAGAAAATGCCTTGACATTTTGTTCTTGATAGTGTTCAGAAGTTAAATTTGGTTGGTCATCTTTCTCTTCAAGTAGGACTGCTCTAATCAGAGCTATAGGTCTTTGCTCTTAGAGTTTGGATAGATGTAGTTCTCTAATAGCTCAGTTGCTTCCTGCAATAAATATAAACAATATAAACAATGCCAGTTGTCTATTCTGTAATAGTAATCCGTGTATATAAAAGCAGTTTCCAGAAGACAAAGAACAATAATTTTAATATATGGATACTGAATGATATAGAATATATACTTTTTAAGACCCTTAAATGTGTGAAAGAGTGCCTGCATTTTTCAAAATCTATCCATCTTAAAATATTGCTTTCACATTATCTTTTTTCTGCTGCAAGTAAAATATCTTAATGTGGAAAAATAAGGACAACTGGTTTATATCTTGGAGGGAAAAATCTTTTTACATACGATTTAGAATGGAAAATTTAGATGGTTAGTCTTAGCTGATATGTTGTCAACTATGCTATGCTAGCTATGCTATCTTCTCTAGTTATGATCATTTAATGTTTGATATTAGGGTTAATTCAGTCTTTTGTTTAGGTAGCATTGATCTTCTAGTGCCAGTCTTGCTTAGAGAATGGATCCTCTGACCATCCTGTCTTAAGAGGTTTCTTAAGTTTCAAGAGTACCTTTCAATTCAGCCATAAGAGAATCCAACATGATGTCCATTCCCTGCTGTCTTTTCTTTTAATGTACCATGAATTTTGCTGCTGAGGTGTGGAGGGGTGAGGACATTCCTACATTAAGCAAGTCATGAGGAAAACATGCAGATTCTGCGAACTGCATTAACACCTCAGAGACAACTTGGATGAATGAGAACCCATGTCTATAATATATTGTCTGCTTTGTTTATGAGTCAAGACTAATAATAGCTAATAGATACTTCCCTGAATTGATTGTGTACTCAACTAGATAATCTGACTGCACAATCTCTTCTGTTATTGTATATTAAATATAAAACAAAACACTAGATTTCATGCTTATGGTTCTTGTTTGTATAATCTTTTTGCTTTACCAATTATTTTTTTCAAGGAAAACAGGTTAAGGAGATAAGTGAGCCCAGTCCTCAAATCAGATATATGGAGACATTTGTTAGTCTGCATGCATTTTAACAACCAGTTGACTAACAATGTTCATCTTAACAGAAATATACATGTAATGCTGCTTTTTCTATAATTTTTGCGTTCTATTTCAGATACTCATTCATTTAATTATAATGCAATAGGCTGTATGTTGAGAGAAAGAAACAATAAGAACTACTATCTGGTCTTGTTTTTTTTTTTTTAATTTAGCGATAGCTTCATTACTCCAGTACTATTAATTGGTTTCTATCATTGTTTTAGTAACACTAATAATGGCAAACCCTTAAAACTAGAAAATACTTCAATTTAACTTCTGTGGTTGTTTAGATGAGCAAGTTGTTTTTATGAACACAGTTCAACTTGCTTATAGTCAGTTCAAAGAAAGGTATTCCTTTTCTATTGCAATAATTTATCACAAGGACATTTTAAATGTAGAAAGCACTATGATGGGATACAGAGAGAATGTAAGTAATGATATACTCCTTTATATCTCAAATTTTCACACAATTCTCTGTGCTCAGGTTACAGTTCAAAATACTTGTTTTTGCTAGTAAAAGGAGCTCATTATCACACTTTAACTGGAGTGATCATTTGAAAAAAAATTCTTCAAAACTTATCAAAGTACGTGAATTTTTAAATTTACTTTTTGGATCGTAAACAGGAACTTTGCTTTGATAATTTTTGGCTTTTGTTCATCTTAAATTTCAGCCTTTTGCCTTAATTTTCCACTGGGAATATTGGGTTAGGTCGAGAGTGTAATTTGCCAGCAGGACTGTCCCAGAATTGTATAATGCAGGACACTCTTTCTGTTGGAAAATGGGGGAAAGCAAAAGAAGATTGGGGGTCAGATAGAATATTACAGGAAGAGTGGAATTAGTGAAGATTCTCCCCTCCCTATTTATTCTTCAGAAAGGAAAAACAAACCAAGGAGAATAATGCCTCATCCCACTAAGTTGTGGCTTCTCAATTTGGCATAAATTAGCACAAAAGTTCCTAAATTATTTCCTATTAAAATAATTGAAAGAATGAATTAAGGAAACAAAAAGTCAATTTGGTAAGATTATTTTTCTTAAAACCTGGAAGACAGACTGTATAGTGCTAAAACAAGTATCTCTCCCCTGTATATAGTTGCTGCTGCTAGGTAGAAATAATTTTCAGGATATGGATTGACCTTTTCCATCCTGGAGCAGAACAGGGAACACATAAATAGTCCATTGGGGATTGATCTTTGCTGAATTGTGTCTATGTTTTGTGTGCTCATATTCAAGTATTTCATTTCAGTTTGGCATAAAGTGGGAGCCACTGAGCCCTTCCCATTTATTTCTCCTTTGCAAAGTAACAGCTTAGGTCTCAGATCTGAGGTGTTTCAGCTATCTGGACCAGTACAAAGGAGAGTAATATTAATGCTGTGTTGACAGGTAAAAGCTTGCCTTAAAAAGGACGTGTTATACAGCTGCTCAGATTCTCTAGAATAAGTTCTCTAACCTCCGGTTGCATGTTGTTCCTCACTGATCAGAAAGTGAATATCTAAATCTTTCCCTTTATTAGTGAATTATTCATGGCTTGTTACGTTTTATGTTTTGCCTTCTTTATTGCAAAATAAATAAATTAAAATTCAAATAAATTAAAATTAAATTTCAAAGCCAAGTGACCATATTAATTTGAAAATTCTCAACAGTCTGACTTTTGTTTTAAATTAGAAAAGCTATCCATTATTTATTCAGAAAATACTATTTCAAGGATAATACAATGAATTGAGATAAAAAATATTCTGGAGAGGTAACTTAGTAGCATCAAGAATTTCAAACTTTTCTTTCCTTGCGTTCAGAGTTCAGATTAGATGTCTTACCATTTTTGCTCAGTCATTCAGAAACAAGGTATTGACAATGGTGTCTTTATAATGCTCATTTGTACATAAAGATGTAGTTATTTATTTTACCCCATTTGTATCATATCAAGTTTTTGTAAATGTTTTGAGTTCTGTTTTTAAATTATTTTGTATTTTATTTTTATAAACTGGTTCTAAATAAAAATCATTCAGCATGCAACATTGACTAGATTTGTCAGTTTATTTTTAATGGAACTCATCTAAAAATAGTTTTGGATATAATGTAAATTGGAACAAGCTATGAAAAACAATATTTTTTCCTCTCTGGAAAATGGAACTGGTGCTGAAAAGAAGAATGCAGATCTGTGAAAGATCAGTTTTGAAATGTCAATAATTAATGCAGCATTTTAATAAACCTTTTCTACAGTGATGAAATAAATATGGATAAATATGGATGTTTTTCTGCTTGCTCTATTTCTTGGTAGCACATCCAACCAATTACTGTTGGGTTCACTATATATATCCCTATTAACAGAGCTTGGGTGTACAGCAGAGGTGAAATTCAAAATTTTTCCCTACCGGTTCTGTGGGCATGGCTTGGTGGGTGTGGCAGGGGAAGGATACTGCAAAATCTCCATTCCCATCCCACTCTGGGGCCAGCCAGAGGTGGTATTTGCAGGTTCTCCGAACTATTCAAAATTTCCACTACCGGTTCTCCAGAACCTGTCAGAACCTGCTGAATTTCACCCCTGGTGTACAGGCAGTCCTTTACTTACAACCACAATTGAACTCAAAATTTTGGTTGCTAAGCAAGACAGTTGTTAAGTGAGTTTTGTCCCATTTCACTTTTATTGCCACAGTTAAGTGAATCACTGCAGTTAAGTTAGTAATATGGTTGTTAGTGAATCTGGCTTCCCCATTGACTTTCCTTGTCAGAAGGTAACAAAAGATGATCACATGACTATGGCACACTGCAACCGTCATAAATATGAATCAGTTGCCAAGCATCTGAATTTTGATCATGTGACCATGGGGATGCTACAACAGTTATAAGTGTGAAAAACGGTCATGAATCACTTTTTTCAGTGCCGTTGTAACTTCGAATGGTTACTAAATGAGCTGTTGTAAATCAAGGATTACCTGTATTTTGCTTTTAAAAATGTTTTAGAATGCAGTGTCATGCCCAAAAAATAATTATAAAACAGTTGAATATTAGTATTAGATTTATTTTTTAAACATCAACATTTAATATTTTAAATCTAGGAAATCAGAAAATCAGAATCAAATGTATTTAGATAGTAAATATCAATTAATTGTATATTTAAATATTTTAGCAACAAATAAGTATAATTATGTTTCTGTGTAATGTACTGTTATTTTGGACACTTGAGTAGCTATGCATTAGGTTCCTAAGCATTGTCAGGGTGTGTATACTGGTGTGTAGTATATCAGATTTCTGCTGTAAAACTATTCTTGTTTAATCATTATTCACACATTTCTCACATTATATAATCTACCCATGAAAGTGAAAAATAAACAGGGCCAGGTTAAACAAGTTAAACCCATTTGACAAAACAACTGCATATGTCAGTAGGTCACCATGACCTATTGTTATCTTAGGAAAGGTCACATTGTTTTGCAATCTTTGAATTACTGTCTATACCTATATTGAATCATTCAATCTAGAACAGCCACTTACTACAGTGGTGTACAGGAAGTGAGCCTTGTATGAGAACAAGATGCCAACTCTGTTTCCATACTTAATTTGGCAACACTGAGTAGCAAAGGATTAAACACTTCATCTTCCATTATTAGCAATGTTCTACTGTATATTATATAGCAAAAGTAATTGTGTAAATAAATAAATGAACATATTGTAGATCTTGGACCAGATAGGGCAACATGTGGCAGAATCTTTTAACTCCCCACAACATTATCATATTTTATGGTGGCATAAAATAGAAGCAAAAGAATAGACCAGAATATAGAAAGAAATTCAGTAATACAAATAGAAAAGATTTCTTATCACATTTATATGCTGATCATTTACTAGGGTCAAATTTCTTGAATGTACATGATTAATGGTTTGTGTGTGGTGGTCATAATTCTTTCAGAAGATGGGATACACTATACTGCAACTCTAATTTATGCTTCAAACTTGAATGATTTCAGTCAAGACCCAAGGGCAGACATCTTTAGTGCCTCTGACACTAGTCTATAGTTAAAAATTGTTACTAATATTTTAATATTAATAAAAGTTACACAATTTTACAAACTTCTACACTATGTTGTGTGTGTGTGTGTGTGTATATATATATATGTGTGTGTGTGTGTGTGTGTGTGTGTGTGTCCTGTATATATATGGGGGGGGTGTTTCTAACTTACCTCGCTGCCAGTTCGCTTCCTCCCATGCCACGTGGCTGCACGCGCATTGCGCACCACATAGCCGTGCCGCGCGGGCGTACACGCGCATGCGCAGTGCCAAAAAATCTCAAAAAATTCCAAAAAGAGAGCCAAAAACAAGATGGCGGCACATGCACAGTGCCAGGACTCGGCTTCTGCGCATGCGCAGAAGACAAAAAATCAGCAAAAAATTCCGCCCCCCAAAAAAAATTAAAAAAAAAATCCCCCAAAAAAGATGGCTGCATCCACAGACCGGTACCGACAGAACCGGCTCCGTGACGTCACCAGCGGTTTGCTACCAGTTCTGGCGAACCGGTCCAAACTGGCAGGAACCCACCTCTGGTGCGTGTATGTAAATATATGCGTGTTTGTGTATACAGTGTATGTGTATGTAAATGTTTACACACACCCACACCCTTAGTGTAAAAGTTAGTAAATTTGTATTTATTAATGTTAAAATTAATTAGAGTACATCATTTCACCTTTGAGACTAGGGGGTCTAACCCTTTACTAACTTGTGGACTTCAAGATGGCTGGCTGGGGAACTCTGGAAGTTGAAGACCACAAGTCTTAAAATTGTCAAGGTAGGACATCCCTGTTTTAGACTAACAAAATATTTATAACTGCAAGGATAGGACAAGAAAAATTCACAGGAAGGCAGGGATGCAGGAAAGATGTTATTTGTGGCACATTTTTTTCTTTTAAAGTATTTGGAATATTTTCTTGTTTATTATACTTGCCACATTAAAGCAAAGCACTTTTCTACAAATATTTGTATAGAATCAACTCCATCTTGAAGATTTAAACTGGTGCTGTTTGTATGCTGCTTCAGCTTCAGAAGGAGAGTTAAAGGAATCATAGTTTAAATAATACATACTTTGAGGCAAAGCATATTATCAGAGGATTTTCTGAAGCCTCTAATAATAATTTGCCTCAACTGCTGTATCCAAAGCAAAGCTAGCTTAATTAATGGGAATACCACTTATCTCAGAATGCTACCGGAATCACAGCTCCTTTCTATTGAAATAGAATCTTAAGAATCCAGTGCTAATATGAATGAATAAAGATTCAAGTTGATTCAGTATGTATCAAATCATTATGTGAAAATTAACACAAAAATTGCTGTTATCTTAGGCTGGCCCGAAAAAGATTAGTAGACCTTTAGAAATCAACCTATGTAAATATATTTTCTGGCTTTAATAAGTAGTTATAGTGGACAACTACTTTTTTTGTTATTGGGTTCTGAATTGCAAGGTTATTCCATTTCAATTTTCAGGGATGTTATTACAGCACTTATCTTACACAAAAGAACAATAGTAATATTTTTTTCCCCTTCCGTTCATTTTGTCCAATTCTCGGAATCTATTCAGACAAAGCTTTGACGTTTCCTTGGCAAAAGTTTTCGCAAGTGGTTTGCCATTGCCTCCTTCCAAGGGTTGAGAGAAAGTGATTGGTCCAAGGTCACCCTGCTGGGTTCATGCCCAAGCAGGACTAAAATTCCCGTTCTCCTGCTTTCTAGCCTGATAACTTAATCACTATACCAAACTGGCTGTCAATGGTAATAATAATGGGCCACAAAATACATTTTTTTCAACTTGAACACTTGAAGATTTATAATCTATTTTTGCTAATTGTTCAAAGTCTGATTTGATTTGTGATTACAATGAAGAGTATAAATAGTATAATGCTATTGTGTTACCTGTATTCAAACCTGAGGATGACTATATGCATGTCCTGTAAAAATTCCTTACACTTCAAAGAAATTGTCTCTGACTGATTAAAAATGAGTGTTTTAAAAGGTGATTGTATTATCCATAAACATCCAATGGTTTTAATACGAAGCAATTTGAAATGAGGCATGTCTATATGAGACTAATGCATTAAAACTCTTATCTGCTACAAGAAGCCTAAATGTATCATAACAGAACATTGAGATGGAAAATACAATGTAACTAAACCATCAGATGCTGCCTAGAATAGTGGTAGCCTTTAACACATTTGAAATGTTTTATAGACAAGCAACAATAGTTGAAAATACATATTTATCCCAAGTGATTCTTCACAAAATTGAAATTACATTAATACCTCTAGAAGTGCCTAAATGCTGAAATTTCTTAATTTGTTTCTAAATTCTCATTCAGTTCTGTGAATCTGGCAGAAGGCACCCAGTTTATTAGTAGCTATAAGGCAGGCTACCCTACATTGCCTTAGAAATCTTTCTCATACTATTTGAAATTTAACATCTTTCTATACCTTTATGGAAGTATCTCAATATAATTCACACTGAAATAAAGTGTTTTGTGCAAAGACCTCTATAAAGACTTTTATAATAAATATTTCTGCTTTTTACCCAGACTTCAGCATATCAGAGTGCAAGCACAAAGGTCAGTATGCAATGGAACAACTTGTATGCAGTAGAGCCTTGAAAAGATAGTGTTATTATTTTTACTTTAGTAACTTTAGTAAGATAAAACTGTCAAATTTGAATATTTTCAAGGTAAAACATAAGTGAGGTATACTGTAGATTAGATCCTTCTTGGGAGTGATATTTTTTTTAAAAATTTCTCTGCTGCAACAGGTCTACTCAGGATATCAAGATCCTCTTTTTGACTAAAAAAATCCTTATATGAATCAGGTACACTAAATGGTTTACATCTATTGTAATTTGTTTTAATGAAGGTTATTTTTAAAACCATTCCCCCACTTCATACACAAGCAAGGCTCATACCTTATACTAAGACACAGCTTGTTGACTATGGTAGGTGCACAAAACATAAACCACCTTGGATGCACAATTCTCATTTTCCCTAGTGAGACTGATGAAATGGTCAGGATCATGGGATAATAGTCCTCTGTTTACAACACCATTTGTTTGTAGCTATAACGGTGCTGGGGGGAAAACTTATAACCAGTCCTCTCACTTATGACTATTGCACCATCCTCATGGTCACATAATTAAAATCTGGCACTTGGCAACTGGTATGTATTTACAATGGTTGCAGTGTCCCAGGGTGACATGATTATCATTTGCGAACTTCCCAGCCAGCATCTGAAAAAATCAATATAAGAAACTGGATTTGCTTAATGGCCGCATGATTCAGTTAATAACTGCAGTGATTTGCTTAACAACTCTGGGAAAAAAAGGTTGAGAAATCAGGTGCAACTTACTTAACCACCACCTTGCTTAGCAGTGAAACTTTTGGTCCAAATTGTGGTCATAAGTTGAGGACTATCTGTATTGCAGGTGATTTTGATTGTCTTACCTTAAGGCTACATTGAGCCCTGGATAAGTATGATATATAAAGCATTATATTTCAAAACCTATAGAGTATAGGTGTCAAACTCGCTGCGTCACGTTGCCGTCACGTGACGTTTTACAATGTTTTTCCCCTTCACGGAGCTGAGGTGGGTGTGGCCTGCGCGTGATGCATCCAGCCTGCGGGCCGCCAGTTTGACACCCCTGCTATAGAGTGTTTGCAGCATGGTAAGTCAAACATATCCCTACAGAGACTTCCCCCCCCCCTAGAAAATAAGTCTCAAGAATACTGAGCTTTTTTGCAAGAAAACTGCGCTTTTTTTTTTTTTTTGGACAAATTTCCTTTTATTATAGAACAAAAGGCAACCTTCCCATTACTGCATATTTTGTGCAAAGTGTTTTGATGAGGAAGTTGTATTCTGAACAGTGAGGCATGAGCAATAATGGAGGAATAATCAGGAAAAACTAGTAAGCACTTTGCTGGTTTAGTAAGTACAATTCATTCCCAATGCTAGAACAGATAGGATCCATATTATGGTATATTTTATGAGAGAGGTACTATGCAGCATTTAAAGATTTTTTTTTTACCAATTCACAATTTAGATTGTTAAAAAAAGATGTCTTATATGACATGTTTATACCAGAAGAGCATTTTTTGGGGGGGGGGGATAAATTTCCTTTTATTATACAACAAAAGGCAACCTTCCCATTACTGCATATTTTGTGCAAAGTGTTTTGGTGAGGAAGTTATGTTCTGAACAGTGAGGCATGAGCAATAATGGAGGAATAATCAGGAAAAACTAGTAAGCACTTTGCTGGTTTAGTACCTCAAATTCATTCCCAATGCTAGAACAGATAGGATCCATATTATGGTATATTTTATGGGAGAGGTACTATGCAGCTTTTAAAGTTAAGGTTTTTTTTAACCAATTTACAATTTAGATTGTTACAAAAAGATGTCTTATATGACATGTTTATACCAGAAAAAATAAAGTTGCTGCTATCTCTTCATTCTTGTTTTAAACTCAACATTAGAAATATCAAGATGTCAGGGTTTATTTATTCCCTCTAAGCAAGTCAATGTATGAGACATCAGCCAGGTAAATCCTATTCATTCTTACTTGGAAGTTAACCAGACCAGGTACAGCAGGACCTATTTCTGAGTAAACATGTATAGAACTGAGCTCTAAAGATTCCCTTTAATTAATATTAAATATTGCTATATTGGCCCTCATGTTGAATCAATTTGTAGCTAGTGTTGTCCCTCTTATGATACAGGCTATCTGCACATGGGAATACTGGAGATCTCATACATTTAGCATTATCAGAAACGAGTAGCCAAAGAAATCTGCTAGCCATGATGCAGTGCCGGAGCAGGGTACAGAATAGCTACTCAAATGTCACAGATGCTTTACATGTATTCAAGTCTTACACATCTGCAAAACAGAAATAGTAACAGCCATTTGAATGTTCCTTCTTAATAGGTCTGTGTGGAGGCCGAGAAAATTCTGAAGGGCCTGGTTCTTGCGACATTGAGCTGGAGCTGCAGCTGCTGCTTCTGCTGCTACTCCCAGCCACTGGTACCCTAACTCTGTCCTCGACTAAAGGGGACCCAGGGCTCAGGTATCCTGCGGTGGTCTGGGTAGTGACAGTAGCAAAGGTAGTTGGACCGGCATTGTTTTTCACATAGACATTTTTTATAGCAACTAACGTATGTGCCATGACACTGAGGCTGTTGTTGAGATCTTGCATTCCTTGATGTAGCAGCCGAAGATTATGATTGATGCTATCGAACCCAGATTGAATGATATGCAGTTGATTCTGTTGGACCTGTAAGAGATCTTCTTCTGTAATTTCATTAGAGTCTATCTGGGGTTGAGTTTTCGTTTTGGCTTTTACTTTTCCGTTCGGTATCCCCAAAAAAGGGAGCTGCTCCTGGCTAGGAGGAACAACTGCCATATCTTCTGAGCTTTCTTCTGGTTCCACTACTTTCACCACTATTTCTTCTTTTAGATTTATTTTCTCCACACACGATTTTTGGGATGGACCAGGATCATCTGTAAAACCTAAAAGTAAAGGCATAAAACGTTAATCTCTTTATGAATGGAATTCTTGACTATTAAGCCTGGGTATGACCAACAAATAAAAAGTGACTACAATCATTCTGAAATGATGTAGTTTTCACTGGATATCATTACTTACAACTGAAGTTCTATTTTCAACCAGCAACTGAACATATATTAATGAAAAGATCAATTGTAAATTGAATAATAGCAGAGAGAACACTATTTTTAAAACACAATTTAACTGACAAGAGCACAGGGAAAAATTAAAAGTAAATATACTGTATTATACAAAATATCTACTTGTGTTATTTACTGTACTTTCATCTCTTCCAGGAAATGAAAAAATGTTATGAGAAGAGCCCTTCAAAGTGTTTATATATTAAAATGCATAAAGACCTTGTTTACGTATTTTGTTTATGTACAAAGATGAAGAATTTCTTCATTATTGAAAAGTTTTTTTTCATCTTAAAATGCAAATATTTAATTAAATTAATTTTATTTTTAAAAGCTAATTAAATGTAAAAACTAATATGATGGGTTGGACTTCATGCATTAAAAATTGGGCTCAAAATTTCCTCCCTTAAAAAAAAATGTTCTACAAAACTATGCAATTTCCCTGGCTTAAATGAAGAAGAACCTACACAGTATTATGCCAAAGCTGCAAAGTGGTATAGAATTAAAGTCAGGCTAGAAACCAGGCAACTGCGAGTTCAAGTCCTGCCTTAGGTACAAAGCCAGCTGGGTGACTTTGGCTAGTAACACTCTCTCTCAGCCCTGGGAGGGAATGACAAACCATTTCTGAAACCCTGCCAAGAAAACTGCAAGGACTTGTCCAGGCGGTTGCCAGAACTCAACACTGACTGGAGGGCATTGTTTTTTTAAAAATCAATGATTATGCAAAAAGATGCTGCACTAAGCCAGAATGTGGATTTTGATGTAGTGTACTTGTATAAACCACCTACTATAGCTGTGCCAAAAGTGATACCATAATATTATGTATGAATGCATCTATTCGATGTTGGGAAAAAGTGTTTTTAAACACAGCATTGTTGCAGAACAACGCAGAATATGATGCATGCAACCAAATTTTATTCTCTGTGGAATAATTCAGAGTACAGTATATCTCATTCAACATCTCTCACTGATTGGCCCATTGATTAAATCTTGCAGCGTTATTAATAGCTCATAAGCAGTACATAGAAAAGTAGAGCAAAGATGTTATCTTTTCTGAGGGCACTGCCACCACCATTTCTAATTTAAAATATGAAGCCGCATACACAGGGGAACATAGTCTGGAACACATACTAACACATCCTCAGATATTCCAGATCAATATACATAGTCCTCAACTTACCATTTGTTTAGTGACTGTTTGAAGTTACAACAGCATTGAAAAAAGTGACTTATGACTGTTTTTCACCCTTACCACTGTTGCAGCATCCCCATGGTCACGTGATCAAAATTTGGATGCTTGGCAACTGGCATGTATTTATGATGGTTGCAGTATTCCAGGGTTATGTTATCACATCTTGCGACCTTCTGACAAGCAAACTCAATGGGGAAGCCAGATTCACTTAACAATCATGTTAGTAACTTAACAACTGCAGTGATTTACTTAATAACTGTGGCAAGAAAGGCCGTAAAATGGGGCAAAACTCATTTAACAACTGTCTTGCTTAGCAATTGAAATGTTGGGCTCACTTGTGGTTTTAAGCCGAGGACTACCTGTACAATTGATGTTCAGTGTAAGAAAAGATTTCAGACAACAGATTTTTTTAAAAATTAGAA
>QLTV01003461.1:3145030-3162840 GCA_003457575.1 Thermophis baileyi | reverse complement strand
TATATATATATATAGTGAATTAATTTCAACTCCTATACATTTCAGTGAAATAATTTTCTTTCAGTGAAAGAATTTTCTTTCACATTCTGAGAGATGTGTAGAGTCTTAAATAATGGAGAGTCAAAAATCCTTAAGTTTATCCACTGCAAATCATCTAAAACCATACCAAGAGATGCTGAACTCTGCTCCAACCTAGCAATATTTCCTGAAAGAAGGGAAAGGATATTGGCAATTGTCTTTGAAACTTTTCATTCTAAACCTAAGCAAGCAGGAATCTTCCAGTTTCTAATATTCTAAGCATTGGCTCTGCCCCTTATTCTGCACCTGTCCATTGGGCTATTTTCAAAATTTTAGCAGAGTTGGAATTCCATACTCTATCTAAAGTTTCAATGTGTACTAAGAATATATTTCTGCTACAGTAAGTGAGAAATGCAAGCTACCCCATCTTTACTTTCTCTTATTTTCTAGTTCGTTTTAGAGAGCTCAGCAGTAAAAACAAAACCAGATCGTTCCACGCGGTTTCATCTCCAGGTATTGCATGGAAAGTCTAACTACCTTGGCAAGAGCTCCCATCAATCTAACTGAATTGACACGAGGCACTTTTTGCATTCTGGTACTCCTAATGTTCCTATCTGCTGAAGGAATATTTATAGCATCAGCCTGGAAGCAGTTCTTTAACCCAAAGGACCCATTTCCAAAATGTTCTTGACCCAGAGGGAACTTTAGCCGCATAAATTCAACGCAACGCCAACTGCTGCAGCGATGGGAGGTTAGTTCTTATCCAAACGGCATCCAGCAGCTTTTCTTCTGGGCGCATCAAGAAGAGAAACTGCGGGCTGCACCAATACTTAAAAGGGACGGCCAAGAGCGCTTCACGGTTCCGCTTCACGGCCAAAAGCCGCCGGGGAAAAAAAGCCCCGAATCAACGGGGGGGACTATTGTTGCCCGCGAAGGGAAGGGCGGCGAGGCGGGGGGGAAAGGCAGCCCCGCCGGACAAGGGAAGAGGTTGCGGTCCGGCTCCTTTGCAACTCACCCATATCCGACACGGAGGCGGCTCTGGGCAGATCCAGGGTGTCGATCCCCCCGACGATGGGCACAGCCTCGTTGGGGGCAGGCAGCCCTGAGGTATAGGATCGGAGGTGGTCGGGCGGCGAGGCGTCCTCGTTGCCCATCAGGAGGCCGAACGAGGCGGGGTGGGGGGCAACCCCGCCAGCGCCGTGGGTGACGCGGCAGAGTTTGCTCCGATCGCGGCGCTTCAGGTCCCGCCAGCGCTTTTTGAGGTCCTCCACCTCGCGAGGGCAAGCGGCCACCGGGTTCACTTTATGCCGGATGAGCTCCCAGACTTTGCGCTTCTGACCCGGGGAGGCCCGGCCAGGCCCGGCCGCGAACAGCACCTGCTCGTGTTTCAACACCTGCTCGATCAGCACCTCCGTCTCCGCCTCGTTGAAATTGGCCTTGCGCCGCTTGGGCGAGTCTTCCGCCATCCTAAACCTCCAGGGGAGAGGGGGCTGCTGCTCCGAGAGTCCGCGATGGGGAAGGCCGCCCGCTTTTTATTGTGCCGCCACCGCCGCGCCACCGGCTCTAGGCCAAACCCCGGGCCTCGCTCGGAAAGCAAATACCGCGCATGAGAGGAAAAGACGCGCAAACCCCCGGCGCAGGCGCCCCGCTTGTTGACATGGGAGGGGAGGGGTGAGGCAACCCTGCTGCCGCGGACCTCCTTTGAGCCCGCCCCGCTGTGAGGTCCACCAATCCCCAACTTCCAAAGCTTCGGCGCCTCCCAATGGGGATCTTTGCCGGGAAATGGCTTCGACTCCTCCACTCGTCCGTGCGTTTCATTGCCCGCCCCTTGCCCGGAGCCGGAGGGTTCTGGCCACGCCCCATCGTGTCTTTCAGCTCCAGGAGCGCGCGCGCTCTTTTTTTGCTCCCCCTGAGAGTTGTGATCCCGCCTTCCCAGAGGGGGGGGGCGGATCTTTCCATGGGCTGGATTTCAAGATTTGTTGGATGAACACAATTGACCCTTCATTTAAAAAAGCTTGAGGGTCTTCCTGTAGTTACCTCAGTAACCTCATTAACTCTGGCTGATAAATCAGTTGTATCTTATTTAGAGAATGAGACATGAAATCAGTGACATGTCCAGGCAATCCTCGACTTACAGTCATTTGTTTAGTGACTGTTCGAAGTGAAAAAAGTGACTTATGGCCATTTTTCACACTTACGACTGTTGCAGCATCCCCATGGTCACATAATCAAAATCTGACCACTTGGCAACTGTCATTTATTTATGACAGTTGCAGTGTCCCAGGGTCATGTGATCACCTTTTGTGACGTCCTAACAAGTAAAATGAAGCCAGATTCACTTAACAATCATGTTACTAACTTAACAACCGCAGTGATTTACTTAATAACTGTGGCAAGAAAGGCCGTAAAATGGGGCAAAACTCATTTAACAACTGTCTTGCTTAGCAATTGAAATGTTGGGCTCACTTGTGGTTTTAAGCCGAGGACTACCTGTACAATTGATGTTCAGTGTAAGAAAAGATTTCAGACAACAGATTTTTTTAAAAATTAGAATTAGAAGTGGAGCCTAGTGCAGAAGAAACATTCTTACAAACTAATGAAACTCAACCTAAAAGTTTGATTTAGCTGAATGATACTCATTATCCTTTTATATATATATTGACACGAGGCACTTTTTGCATTCTGGTACTCCTAATGTTCCTATCTGCTGAAGGAATATTTATAGCATCAGCCTGGAAGCAGTTCTTTAACCCAAAGGACCCATTTCCAAAATGTTCTTGACCCAGAGGGAACTTTAGCCGCATAAATTCAACGCAACGCCAACTGCTGCAGCGATGGGAGGTTAGTTCTTATCCAAACGGCATCCAGCAGCTTTTCTTCTGGGCGCATCAAGAAGAGAAACTGCGGGCTGCACCAATACTTAAAAGGGACGGCCAAGAGCGCTTCACGGTTCCGCTTCACGGCCAAAAGCCGCCGGGGAAAAAAAGCCCCGAATCAACGGGGGGGACTATTGTTGCCCGCGAAGGGAAGGGCGGCGAGGCGGGGGGGAAAGGCAGCCCCGCCGGACAAGGGAAGAGGTTGCGGTCCGGCTCCTTTGCAACTCACCCATATCCGACACGGAGGCGGCTCTGGGCAGATCCAGGGTGTCGATCCCCCCGACGATGGGCACAGCCTCGTTGGGGGCAGGCAGCCCTGAGGTATAGGATCGGAGGTGGTCGGGCGGCGAGGCGTCCTCGTTGCCCATCAGGAGGCCGAACGAGGCGGGGTGGGGGGCAACCCCGCCAGCGCCGTGGGTGACGCGGCAGAGTTTGCTCCGATCGCGGCGCTTCAGGTCCCGCCAGCGCTTTTTGAGGTCCTCCACCTCGCGAGGGCAAGCGGCCACCGGGTTCACTTTATGCCGGATGAGCTCCCAGACTTTGCGCTTCTGACCCGGGGAGGCCCGGCCAGGCCCGGCCGCGAACAGCACCTGCTCGTGTTTCAACACCTGCTCGATCAGCACCTCCGTCTCCGCCTCGTTGAAATTGGCCTTGCGCCGCTTGGGCGAGTCTTCCGCCATCCTAAACCTCCAGGGGAGAGGGGGCTGCTGCTCCGAGAGTCCGCGATGGGGAAGGCCGCCCGCTTTTTATTGTGCCGCCACCGCCGCGCCACCGGCTCTAGGCCAAACCCCGGGCCTCGCTCGGAAAGCAAATACCGCGCATGAGAGGAAAAGACGCGCAAACCCCCGGCGCAGGCGCCCCGCTTGTTGACATGGGAGGGGAGGGGTGAGGCAACCCTGCTGCCGCGGACCTCCTTTGAGCCCGCCCCGCTGTGAGGTCCACCAATCCCCAACTTCCAAAGCTTCGGCGCCTCCCAATGGGGATCTTTGCCGGGAAATGGCTTCGACTCCTCCACTCGTCCGTGCGTTTCATTGCCCGCCCCTTGCCCGGAGCCGGAGGGTTCTGGCCACGCCCCATCGTGTCTTTCAGCTCCAGGAGCGCGCGCGCTCTTTTTTTGCTCCCCCTGAGAGTTGTGATCCCGCCTTCCCAGAGGGGGGGGGCGGCGCCCTCTCAACCCAGCGCGTCCGGCGTCCCATCCGTCTTCCCCCCCCCCGCGCGCGCGCTCCTCACGTGCTGAGCAGTAACCCGGAGTTAGAAGAAAACTAGACCCCGCCCCTTCTTTTCTTTTTCTTTTTTTCCTCCCTCTCTCCCGCTGCTGCTCTGGGCGGCTTCGGGGGCTGCAGCGAGGCGTGTTTGCGCGCCTGCCCCGAAGGCTGCAGAAGCGGCGCCTCCCCCCCCCGCGCGCGCGCTCCTCACGTGCTGAGCAGTAACCCGGAGTTAGAAGAAAACTAGACCCCGCCCCTTCTTTTCTTTTTCTTTTTTTCCTCCCTCTCTCCCGCTGCTGCTCTGGGCGGCTTCGGGGGCTGCAGCGAGGCGTGTTTGCGCGCCTGCCCCGAAGGCTGCAGAAGCGGCGCCTCTAGTTCTAAGGGCGGTAGGGGATGGCGGCTGCTTTGGAGCTGCTCTTGCGGGACGAGGTGGCAGTCGGCGCGGTGGTGCGGTGGCTGAAGTCAAGCCAGAGCTGCGGCGAAGAGGTAAAACGCGCAGCCCGCTTTGGCGACAGCGACGCTTCTTTAAGTTAGCCCTCCGTGGGGCGGGAAGTTGGCGGGGGCGGTGAAGTTTCTTCTCGCCTTCAAAAGCACCGAAAAGGAGGCGGGAAAAAGCAGGAACAGTCGCCGCGCGTTGCCTGTTAGGTGCTCCTCCTGCGCGGCCCTGGAGGCTACGGAGCAGGGCGCCTCTGGGGCCTCCATGATGTGTGCGAATCCGCTCTTTATCCTGGGGGACCGCGTAATCCTGACCCCGAGATCCCGTGCACTCCTCCCAATTTCACTGACCTGTACGTGCTGGCAGGTCAGCCTTGGCCGAGGGTCAGTGTCTTTGCAACCCATTCCGGGGGGGGTACATTTCCCCCTTGAAATAAGGCTGGGAAAAGTCAGAGGAAACTTATTCCCAAAGCAAATGCGCCCAGAGTTGCAGATGTAATGAAAACCATATTTCATATGCGTCTACTGTCTTTTGCGCATGTGAGAATGAGTTCTTTACAAAAATAAAAGTTTTGCCTGTAGGGTGGCAAATCAAAACATGCTTGGATCTTGGATTACCTGAAAGGGAGAAAGCAACGGGATTGTTTTTTCCTGTGCGGAGTCAAGTAACATTGTATCCAAAGCCAATCAAGTTACTTTGGCACCTGCAGAAAACCAAAAAAAAAAAAAAAAGATAACAACTGCTTGTATGTCAAATAGCAGAAGCGGTCACATCAATCTAGCTTGGCTGGAGCCAGTCTTAAATATAATCTAGGATTTACTGATCAAGGATCAATTTTAATATGCTATCTAAATCATCAGGAGATGGCATAGGGTCCACAAGCATAATTCTCCTTAGGTATGAAAATTTATAACTGGAAGAACTGTAGAATTCCTGAACTAAGCACAAAGAAGTCTTTGTATTAGTTCACTCTCTAGAGAACTAATGTTGGACATGAGTACTTGGTCTCTACACACACATGCAATGTATGTGTCTTGCTTGGTCAGTTTAAAGCAATATTACAGCCTAACTCTGCAAAAGTGTTTCCTATAACCAGTGAATAAATCAATGTTCAGCAACTCCCAGTAATTGGAAAGTAAATTATAAGCAGGTGTTTGAACAGATATTTGATTGTCTTTTTATTACACCGGTTATTGTGTAGGGTATTTTAAGATGGCTCTCTTGTGATTACAGTAATTAAGTAATGCATTGCTGATTTAAAGCATTCTTAGTGTCATTCAAAAGATTGTCTTTATCTTCAGTACCTTTCTATTTTGGGTGGTGTATGGGAACTAATAAGATTTTTTATGCCATTTGTTGGTCTAGAGATGCTAAAGAAGTGCCAGTTAATTGTTTAAGTTTAATTATTAAACTCCTATTGTTAAAATTAACAATAAAAAAACTTAAAGGAAGTAGAAATAAAAAGAACTAAGGGCAAACCCAGATACACAAAATAAAGCCTCTATAGGGACTGGACATCTTTCCTCTATGCTCAAAAGACTCTGCTCCAAATTAAAAACATGTTTAAGAAACAAATAGGAAGCTTGCATGTTGACTAAAATCCTCTAGCACAGGGGTGTCAAACTCAAGGCCCGTGGGTCGGCCCACAAGGTGCTTAAATCTGGCCCGCAGGGCCGGCCTGGAAATAGCAAAGGACCGGTCCGCGGTGCCTCTGGCAGCCAAAACGGGGCACAGGGGGGCATTTTGGCCGGCAGAGTGCTGCAGGAGGCAATCCAGGCCAAAAACGGGGTGCGGGGACCTCCATTGTACCAGCTTCTTCATGATTTAGAACAGCGGTCCCCAACCTTTCCGGCTTTGTGGACCTACACCGGTGGTTCTGGGGGGGAGGGGATGGTTTTGCACATGCGCCACTTGCACAAATGCAGCTTTGTGTACTCCCCTGCTCGCCCACCATTTGCGTGGCCCGGTTCCCAGCATGCACCGGCTGGTACCGGACCCCAGACCCGGAGCTGGGGACCCCTGATTTAGAAGTGTTCTGTGGATATAAAGAGCCATTCTGTCTAAACAGGCAGATTCTGGATTAAATGCATTTGGCCACAAAATATTAAGTTGGAATTCTTCATCCTTGTAATGAGCAAGTATATAACTCTCTATCTGCTCCTGTTTAGCCCCTCCTGCAGATGGAAGTGGCTAAAGTTACCAGTGATTTACCATGAGAGGAAATGACCTTAGCATTTTGCCCAAATCATTGTTCCTATGTCGTCTGTAACAAGAGAACATCTGTAGCTAGGATTTATGTACATGGGGTGAAATTGAAAAAGCAAGAAATCTAATGTTTAATTTTCATTCTGGTTAGTTTAATGAAAGTGTAATAAAAATTAAACATTTTCATATACGAAGCTTAAATTATCCAGAAAAGAAGACAGATATATTTGCAAAGGAAATGAGTACTCTGATTATAGAAGATTTAATAGTACTGGTAGAAACAGCCAAAACAAGCTTCTATTAAAACTTTCCTATGGCATTTTTACATATTAGAATCCATCTTGGACTGTTAGTAATATTCATCTGCTTGCAAACTTCTGTTGAAAAGTCTGATATAAATTGTGATAAATACCTTATTGTTTTGCTGACTTCCACACAGTTCTATTTATTTAGAGTGGAAAACAATTTTGCTGTAGTAATGAAGGGGAAAAAATTAAAGTCTTCATTCTGACATTCATTGAAAAGATAAAAACTGCTGGTGGAAATCACTGTGGTAAACAAATATTTTATATAAATATCTGAACATATATGGGATGATGCTTTTCCAGGTTGGCAGCTGAATGCCAAAAATTTTAAAAATGTATATTGATAGAACAATATGTAATCACATGTTGTTGCCATCTGTTAATTTGGCAAACGTTTGAGAGGAGAAGTGATTATGATTTAATAAATTATGATAAGTGTCTGATTTCTGGTTTTGAAATGGTTTCATTTCAAAGGGATTTGGTTTCGAAATGGTTTCATTTTGCTTTGTATGCTTATAATAGAAATTCATAACTGAGCTCATTCTTGTAAAAAATGCATAAAGTCATGCATGTCTGAAATAAAATTCAGATTAAAATAAATCAGTTGATGTTTATTATGATTTGTTTGTACAGGACACTCCAATTCACCCCAAACTTGTTGCCCTTAATTTGCTTCAAAAAGACTTTGTTCCTTTTTTGCTGAACTACATCAGGGAACAGACTAGTCAGATATTGACCCATGGACCATCTACTCCTGCTAAAATTCCAAATTCCAAGATCTTGAGAAATTCTAGTAGCTATAGGAACCAAAGGACTGGATCTGAAAAAAAGTTCCATACTAGTAGCTGTCGGGGACAACTTTTCTTTGACAGAGTTCCTACTGGCTTGCAGTCTCCAAATACCAGTATTTCTGCTTCAGAATTGCATGGATCTTCAGTTGTTAATGGGTCAAGTGAACTGAATTCCAGTAGTGATCTCTTAAATGTGGATCTCAGCAGTAGCCCAAGTGTGGGTTTGAGCCCTATTTTTTCTCGCATTGAGAGACGATCTGCTCAGAAAACAAACTTGGGGAGTTTTCTTGTTGCTGCCCCAATAAGACGAAGCAGAAGAAAAGGAAGCAATTGTACAAGTGGTTCTAGTCGGCCAATGGGACATGATGTAGGAAGAAACACAAATGATGAAGTAAAAAGTGAAAGTTCCTCATTCTCCTCATATCGACAGAAGAAACCGAGTGAAATGAATCTTGTTTCCACTTGTTCACCATCTGACCAGCTTAACTTACATGATTTGGAGGAGTTTCCACCCATGAGTGCTGCTGGAAAAATAAAGTAAGTCTCAGTTCTCAAATCTTGGTAATTCCGATGAAAAGGAAATGTCCTGCTTCTGGGATGGCAAGATAACTTTTAGAGAAATGCAGGACTTGCAGCAAAGTTTCAAGCAGGGGTGTCAAACTCAAGGCCGGTGGGCTGGATGCGGCCCACGGGGTGCTTAGATCTGGCCCGTGGGGCCACCCTGGAAACAGCGAAGGACCGGCCCGTGGTGCTTCTGTCAGTAAAAACGGACCTCAGGGGGCCCGCGTGCGGCCCTCCCAGGCTCCATTTTCTGCTGCAATGGCCTCCTGCAACCCTCTGCCAGCGAAAATGGAACTCTGTTTTCACTGGCAGAGGGCTAGCAAAACAAACTAAAAATAAAACAAATCAAAAGGAGAAATGTTATGAGAGGGAGGGTGGGTCTGGGGGAAGTCCTGCCTTAGCACTTGGCCACCACAGGTGGCCCCGACACAAGTGATGCCTTGCTGGCCACGCCCACCCCTTGCCACACCCACCCCAAGGTCAAACACAACTGATGCGGCCCTTAATGAAAATGAGTTTGACACCCCTGTACTATAGGATTCAGGGTCCTCCTCTGTGTTATTTAATGTCTATATGAATAATGTATATTGATGTCACTCAAATATACAGTATGTCACAGAAGTGAGTACACCCCCTCACAAAATATTTACATATTTTGTAAATATTTAAGTATATCTTTTCATGTGACAACACTGAAGAAATGACACTTGGCTACAATGTAAAGTAGTGAGTATACAGCTTGTATAACAGTGTTAATGTGCTGTCCCCTCAAAATAACGCAACACACAACCATTAATGTCTAAACTGCTGGCAACAAAAGTGAGTACACCCCTAAGTGATAATGTCCAAATGGGGCCCAAGTAGCCGTTTTCCTTCCCTGGTGTCATGTGACTCGTTAGTGGTACAAGGTCTCAGGTATGAAGGGGGAACAGGTGTGTTAAATTTGGTATTATCACTGAGACCACTCATACTGGCCACTGTAAGTTCAACATGGCACCTCATGGCAATGAACTCTCTGAGGATCTGAAAAAATGAATTGTTGCTCTACATAAAGATGGCCTAGGCTATAAGAAGATTGCCAAGACCCTGAAACTGAGCTGCAGCACGGTGGCCAAGACCATACAGCAGTTTAACAGGACAGGTTCCACTCAGAACAGGCCTCACCATGGTCGACCAAAGAAGTTGAGTGCCCGTGCTCAGGGTCATATCCAGAGGTTGGCTTTGGGAAATAGACATATGAGTGCTGCCAGCATTGCTGCAGAGGTTGAAGGGGTAGGGGGCCAGCCTGTCAGTGCTCAGACCATACGCCGCACGCTGCATCAAATTGGTCTGCAGGGCTGTCGTCCCAGAAGGAAGCCTCTTCTAAAGATGATGCACAAGAAAGCCTGCAAATGGTTTGCTGCAGACAAGCACACTAAGGACATGAATTTCTGGAACCATGACCTGTGGTCCGATGTTCAGATGGTGTCAAGCGTGTGTGGCGGCAACCAGGTGAGGAGTACAAAGACAAGTGTGTCTTGCCTACAGTCAAGCATGGTGGTGGGAATGTCATGGTCTGGGGCTGCATGAGTGTTGCCGGCACTGGGGAGCTACAGTTCATTGAGGGAACCATGAATGCCAACATGTACTGTGACATACTGAAGCAGAGCATGATCCCCTCCCTTCGGAGACTGGGCCGCAGGGCAGTATTCCAACATGATAACGATCCCAAACACACCTCCAAAACAACCACTGCCTTGCTAAAGAAGCTGAGGGTAAAGGTGATGGACTGGCCAAGCATGTCTCCAGACCTAAATCCTATTGAGCATCTGTGGGGCATCCTGAAACGGAAGGGGGCATCCTGAAACAGAAGGTGGAGGTGCGCAAGGTCTCTAACATCCACCAGCTCCGTGATGTCATCAGGGAGGGGTGGAAGAGGACTCCCGTGGCAACCTGTGAAGCTCTGGTGAACTCTATGCCCAAGAGGGTTAAGGCAGTGCTGGAAAATAATGGTGGCCACACAAAATATTGACACTTTGGGCCCCATTTCGACATTATCACTTAGGGGTGTACTGACTTTTGTTGCCAGCAGTTTAGACATTAATGGCTGTGTGTTGCGTTATTTTGAAGGGACAGCACATTTACACTGTTGTACAAGCTGTAAACTCAATACTTTACATTATAGCCAAGTGTTATTTCTTCAGTGTTGTCACATGAAAAGATATACTTAAATATTTACAAAATGTGAGGGGGTGTACTCACTTCTGTGACATACTGTATGTACAGGTACTCCTTAACATACAGCCAGTCATTTAGTGACCATTTGAAGTTACAACAGCACTAAAAAAGTGACATGATCATTTTCAGACTTGCAACGTTGCAGCATACTCATGGTAATGTGATCAAAATTTGGGTGCTTCCAACTGGCACGCATTTATGACTGATGCACTGTTCCAGTGTCATGTGATCACCATTTTTAACCTTCCCAATCAGCTTCTTACAAGCAGAGTCAATGTGGGAACCTAGATTCACTTAATGACCATATGATTCACTTAGCAATTTCAGTGATTTGCTTAACAACTGTGGCAAAAAAATCGTTCTGTTGATTACCTAGCTTCAGTCCCCTTACAAATGCTAAGACTTTAAATTGCCTTCTCCTTTTCTACAACTTTGCTTCAGGCAAGTGTGTTTAATAGATGCTCATTTTAACAGCTAAAGCCAAAATATTGATCAGATGCCTGTGATATTACATGGAATATGATTATATCCTTTTATGTAAAATCTATTCAGTTAACAAAATTATTTCTTGATAAATATACATATTTGATAGAATAATCATATAGAACAATGTTTCTCAACCTTGGGAATTTTAAGATGTGCGGACCTCAGTTCCCAGTATTCCCCAGCAAGCCAGGATGACACATCTTGAAGTTCCCAAGGTTGAGAAACACTAGTATAGAGGTTATGGCATGAGTTACTTTGGGCTTGCGGACTCTTCTGGCTTGTCATGGAAAAATATTGAAGGGAAAAGTGCTGACTACATTAACTTGAGCTTTTGGAAAGCAATGCATTAATTTATTGAAAAAATAAATACATTAAATTTATTAAAGTATTTTGCCAGTTGCCAGTAGATGGCTGCAGAATATCATAGCTTTGGATTATCTGTATGAAGAAGGAAACTTTCAAGAGACTACAGCAATTTCTATTATGAAATCTTACTGTTCTTTGGGGTTTTTATTGTAGAAAAAAATGAGTAAGGAAAAATGCAATTAAACTATAGAAAATATTGCATGCTATTGAAAAAATTGATACCGAAATCAACATTTTCCCACTCCCACAAAATACTAGAATCCTATGCAACCAATAAAGTTGCATTATGGTAGATTTGGAATAGATAAAAAGTATTTCTTCACAGATCACAGAACAAAAACAGTGGAAATTGCTACTATAACATGTAGCAAACATATTCATTAAGGATAGATTCTATTTCCAATATCAGTAGCAGTATATTAGTTTCAGTTTCTTCAGAATGGAGAAAAAGAAAAAGAATGCTATTGCACCCATATCCTATTTACATATTCCTCAAAAGCTTATTAGTCACTTAGTCACTAGGAAACAATATTGTATTATTAGAACCTTGGCTTCAACCATCAGGTATCTTCTTTTATCTTAAATATTGAAAGGTTTACTGTCTCTTGAACTGATTTTCTCTTTGGTTTTAGCAAAACCAAACCATCAAGAAGAATAAATCCTACTCCTGTGAGTACTGAAAGAACTCTGTCCAAGCCCAAAATGTGCTTCACTTCTACACCTGTTGGCAACTCTCAAGTTCAGTCTGGAGCAAGTTCTGAGAATCTAACTGATTCTCAGGAAATGAATTTAACTTCTATTACAGGAAGCCTTCAGGAAGAAAGAGAGATGTTGAAGAAAGAAAGGTAATAGAATTTGTGATCTGATGCCCAAGGGGAAAGAGAGATACGCTATGGGTTAACAGTGTGATTTCAGGCATTTCTTAATGGAATGGGACAACTCGCTGTAGCCAACTTGTCACAGCCATCTCACTGCGAGACAAGTCACGATGGCCAACTCACTACAGGACAACTCGCTGCAAGACAATTCAACAATTCAATTTAATTATTTAAAATAATTTTTGTCATTCACATTTGATTTTGTCCCTTTTTTGGCATCCTTTCTTTAAAGATTCTATTTCACTTTTCTTCTATATTAGTGTAACTGTTGTTCTGTGGCGAGTTGTCCCGTGGTGAGTTGTTCCCGGTGAGGTGGCCGCAGCGAGTTGGCTGTGGTGAGTTGGCTGCGGCGAGTTGTCATAGACCCGTTACTTAAAGAAGTAGAACATCTTACATATGTTTAAAATGACTTCTCCATTGCATTTAACAGAAATGTGATTTGCAAGTTCTAAATATTCTTCTTGGTGTTTTTTTAGATTCATAAGTAACTGGGTTTATTTTCAGATTTGGTCCATAGTATTATATAAACATGCTGTTGTTACAAATACAGTAGGAAATAGCAGTAAAAAGTATTAAGATAAGTTTCTTAAAGACTTCACATTTTTTAAACTTCTGAATAAATGTCTGAAATAATCCAGCAGATGCAGTAGAGAAGGTAATGTTTTAATATTTTTATGATTGGTAATTCTGTGGCCATTTACTCTTTTTGTATTACAGATCTAAATTATTGCATCACACGTCTTCCTCTATAAGTTTATCTCTGGATTCTGGAACGTCCACCAAATCTAATGTTGCTTGTAATGTATATCTCCAAACTGAAAACCAGCCGGTAGCCTCAGCTGATGTCAACAAAGTGACTTACAGAAAACAGCTGGAACACCTAGCTGAGCTTTATTCCATTTGCATAGCAGGTAGCAAAATTGAAACTGATTAACACTTGGGATTTCTATTGATTTGAGAGAAGAGCAAGAATGACGATGTGTGTGCACAGACATTTATCAGAGATGAAATTTCAAATGAATCTTGCCTTGAAAAAACAGTAGCTGATAAGAGTACAATGCTGTTCTTACACCAAACTTATATATGTATTATGCGCCATCCTGTTAATGATAACTGCTATAATAACGCATACTCGGAATCTGAAAGCTGAGAAATAGAATTCTGCGCAACTAAATTTTTTTAATTAATTCATACAAATTATGTACATTGACTGTCACTGCTACAGGCAGGGCTCGACTTATTTATTTATTAAATTTGCTGCCTAACTCGCTCCTGCGACTTCTTGTGGCCAACTGTTTGAAGTTATGATGGTGCTGAATGAATGGTGGTTACGACTAGTCCTTGAAGTTCTGGCCTTGCTATGCCGCCTTTGCACCCTCATAGCGCTTTCCCTCAGCCTTGCCGTATCTCCCCTGCTACTCATGCGATCCAATCTTCCCTTGCCACACTTCCCTTGCCACTTGTGCACCCCTGAGGATCTTCCCCAAGCCATGCCTCCCTCACCTCCCCACGCAACCTGCCCAAGCCTTGTCATACTTCCTCCACACCCCCATGCACCCCTTGATCCTACCCCCTACCTAGCAACCAGCCCAAACTTCACTGCACTTGTGCTGCGCCACTCAAGCCCCCCGTGCACCTGTGCATGTCCTGCTCAAGCAAGTCAACAGGAAATAAATGGCTGCTGCCTGGTGGGAGACTTTGAATGTGGGAAGCCAGAAGGAAGTTGCAAGGAGAACCTCATCTAATGACCGCTGCATTTTAGTTAACAATAGTAATTGGGATTGCTGTCGAAATTCGAGGACTACCCGTAATAAATCATGGCTTATGAACAACAGTGGCTAAGCCAAAACTAAACCAATTATATTTTTTGCATTGTTCTGTATACTAGAATATTATATTAAGCCATAATATGGTTGGAATCTTAGCATATTATGTGACATTTTGGTCTTATTGGTTATGGTTGAGCATTATACAAAACAGGGTGTTTTATGTAATTGTCATTCTGTTTGACAGGGAAAGATAGTACCGAAGCTTTGCTCAATGAGAATGAAAAATCCTGATTAATCCAAGCCATGAATTAATCATATCAAGCCTGAATTATTACAGAAGAGGATAGCATTATGCTAAAATGAGTTCTTGGAATGTCTGATTGTATTACGCATTTTTTAGCTTGCAAAAAGCCTTCAGAGGAAGACAAGCCAGACCTTAGGTTAATGCAGGGAAACTATTCTTTTACAGTAATAGCTGTGTTCCCTTGAGACTAGGCCAGGGGTCCCCAAACTTGGCAACTTTAAGACTTGTGGACTTCAACTCCCAGAATTCTCCAGCCAGCTATGCTGGCTGGATAATTCTGGGAGTTGAAGTCCACAAGTCTTAAAGTTGTCAAGTTTGAAGACCTCTGGACTAGGCTCTTGGGTAGAGTGTCCAGGCAGACACTCTGAACGGGCATAGTCATTTTCTCTTCCAAGATGCTTCCTTTTCTCATTCTCCAGTTTGTTATGCCGAGAGCAGCTTCTGAAACTGTTATAGGTTACTAGCCATTTGCATTAGGCAAGTGCAAGTCCTTGATATTTTGGTGTAAAATAATGTAAAAACAATAAACATTTTTTTTCCTGAAAGTCAAATCAGTCGCTTAAAGCCGTTTTATAAACCCTAGCATCTAACTTTAAATTTATTTTTAGTTACATATATTTTATCAATGTTTTAAAAGGCATTATATGTTGCTCCTTTTTAAAATATAAAAGTTTTTTTTTTAATCTAAACACAGGTTGATATGATTGTACTTTTCTTTAAAATACAGGTAGTCCTCGACTTACAACAATTCATTTAGTGACTGTTCAAAGTTACAACAGCACTGAAAAAAGTGACTTATGACCAGTTTTTACACTTACGACCATTGCAGCATCCCCATGGTCACATGATCAACATTTGGATGTTAGGCAACTGGTTCATATTTATGACGTTTGCTGTGTCCACGGGTCATGTGATCCCCTTTTGCGACCTTCTGACAAGCCAAGTCAATGGGGAAGTCAGATTCAATTAACAACCGTGTTACTAACTTAACAACTGCAATGATTCACTTAACAACTGTGGAAGAAAAGTTGTAAAATGGGGCAAAACTCACTTAACAAATGTCTCACTTAATAACATAAATTGTGGGCTCAATTGTGGTCGTAAGTTGAGGACTACCTGTAATGAACACCAGAGGGAACCTTTTGGATGACTGCTATTCTTGTTTACTTTTTTTTTTTGCAGAAAACCTCGTGCCAAATATCTTCTCAGAACTTTTCTTTGTATTGCAGCTGCTAACAGCAAAGGGAACTTCCTTTGCAGAAGATAGGGAGAGTGACATGGGATTTGTGGAACAGAATACAGGTCAGACATGATATAAGAATCCTTGGATGTCATACGTGATATGTATATTATAGCACAGTGATGGCTAACCTTTTCCAGACCGAGTGCCCAAAGCGCGGACACGCCCGAACCCCCAAAATGCAATGCGCGCCTGGCCCCTCCTTATGTGCACCCCCGCACACCCCCTGCGCATGCACATGCGGGCCTGCGCACGCCCCCCGCGCATGCGCACACCCGCACACGCCCCCTCCCGCATATGCGCGGCAGAGATCCGAAGATCAGCTGGCCGGCAGGAGGCGCGTGCACATGCGCGGCGGAGCTGAACTGGGGTGACGGCTCGCGTACCCACAGAGAGGGCGCTGCGTGCCACCTCTGGCGCACTTGCCATAGGTTCGCCATCACGGTTATACCACATACTATAGTAAACAATGTTAGAAGGATTCTACTAAGCAAAAAAGAGATTTTGGGAAAGTTTCACTTAAGTGGACTGAACAATTTATTTTTAGCTTAAATAGCAATAGCACTTAGACTTACATACCGCTTCACAGCCCTCTCTAAGCAGTTTACAGAGTCAGCATATTGCCCCCAATAATCTGGGTCCTCATTTTACCAACCTCGGAAGGATGGAAGGCCGAGTCAACCTTGAGCCGGTGAGAATCAAACTGCCACACTGCTGGTAGCCGGCAGTCATCAGAATTAGCCTGCAATACTGCATTCTAACCACTGCGCCACCATGGCTCTTTTGCTCATTACAAAGCTGCAGAAGTTATAGCTTCTCACTGTATCTAAAAAACTGAGAAATTATGATTAAAGTCTTACTAGGCATGTTACATTGCAAGGCAGCTTTCAACTATGGTTTAACATGTATGTTTGAAAATAATTAACCATAGCTTCCCAATACTTATATAATAGGAAGCCATGTTTAACATCTAGATTTCTGGCTTATTTCCTCATTTGGGCAACAAGAGTATTTAAAATAAAAATTCTGAGCAGTTGATGCTATCTGCTGGGAAGAGTTTTATAACATTGTATAATTCCTTTGGTAGTTATTCTTTCCTAGGGGTTCAAGCTAAATGGCAGTCCTGGAAGTAGTGTCTTTGTTTTTGACCAGCCTGAATTCTGTGGAATGAGTTCCCTCAAGTGCTTTTTTTCCTATTCTATTTACAGATTTGATTGAGAGGCAGCACTTTCACAGTATACACAACTGTGTTTACTTTGCTGTGCAAGTTTTGGATTATCAGTTTGAGTAAGTGCAATGATTTAGCTGCTTTCATAAGAAAGCAGATAATTTCACTCCTGGTATTTATTTCAAACAGTTCATAGGCTGCATAACTTTCCTATTATTTTGATTATTTGTTTAACATAAATGTATCCCTTTATATCACACAACTCTGAGCAATGTACAAGGGGCACAACAGCAATCTTGGCATATAAAGAGCTCACATCAATAAAAACCAATCCAGAAGAGAGAAAAGACAGCTATCGTTCTTTCTCCCTTGGCATCAAAGCCCCACTTAGAAAGGAAGATTTTCAGTAGCTTCCTAAATCTTACCTGGGCAAGATGTTGCTCCCAGCATAGCTCCAGCCAATGGGTGACAGAGCTCAGAATGCAGACTGTCGGTGGAGGATATAAAGAGTAGCAATGCAGTGGAATTCATCCTCTTTGGATTTAAATGCAGTATCACAATGTGCTTTTTTTCTTGATTGCTGTTGTCTTGGCAGAATTATTTGTCATTTAGAGAAAGGGACGCTGAAGCTCCTGGCTGAGAATGACAGAATTGCATCTTTTTCCCTTGGTTTGCATGAGAGGCTAACGGCAGCCTATGAAAACACAATAGCAAAGGTAATATGAAGCCAATGTCGGAAGGGCTTTGCAAAACGTCTTAGAAATTACTTCTTGGAGACAAAAAAAGTTTGGTTCTTCAGCTGGTAGTGCCTGTGTGGTTTATTTTCTTGACATATTTTTGTGCATACAGCTTTTTCAAGTGTGCACATGAACCTCCCTCTGCCTTGTAAATGGCAGTTACAATTAAGTGAAGAATAAGGGAATACTATTATTAGAATAATAGTATAGTAATAGTATAGAATAGTATTAGTATTAGTATAGTACAG
>QLTV01003461.1:3122964-3144660 GCA_003457575.1 Thermophis baileyi | reverse complement strand
GTTAGAATAGAATGTAGAATAAGGGAATACTATTATTAGATTAATAGTATAGTAATAGTATAGAATAGTATTAGTATTAGTATAGTATAGTGTATAGTAAGAGCAGCATGTGAAATAACAAAAGCACGTTTTGTAGGTTAGGGTGCTTAAAATTGATTGCACTGCTACAAGTTGACTTAAATTTATGTTTTAGCAATTAATCTAAGGCATAGTAAAGAGGACAGATTGCAATTCCAACTTTAAGGCTAGATTCTGCATACTTTGTTTAGAGAGAAGTGTATATTGAAATGGAGAACTGCTTACTTATCGTTATGTGCAATTAACAGGTTTCCCTCTGGTTACCTTCATGTGTGCAGTCAGTTTCTTTTCAACCAGAAACTGACAATCGATCTAACTTTTCCAGTGATAAGGCATTTCATATATTCAAGAAGCAAAGGTAAGAACTCTTGGTTTCCCTTCATCAAATGCTGCAATAATAATAATAAACTTAATTAAAAAATAATTAAAAAATTGTTTTAATTGCTAAATTTGAACATATGAACATATTGTTTACAAGAGAATCACTTCCAAATCCATATTCTTGGTTCATTTGAATATTTTGGTGTTTAATAATAGTAGACAAAACTGTTATTACAAAACACGAGTAGGGCCCTGTACTACTCCCTCTCTCCTTCTTCCATATGCCTTGTAATTGTCTCTGTTGCCACAGCAGCTCCTGCGTTTCATCATTATACTATGAGGCCATCTTTGAAAAAGGTTGCAAAAGGTGCTTAGGCAGCGGTCCCCAACCTTTGTGGCTTGGTGGCCTGGCTGGGGGAGGGAAAGGGGAACCAGGCTGTGCGAGCGATGGGCTGGTACGTGCATGTGTGCGCACGCACAGCTTCACTCACGCAAAACAGAAGAGAAGACTTTGGGGGCCGGTTTCGCACTCCTTCCTTCAGGCTTCTCCATGCCAAAAGCTTTTGCAAAGGAATGGAAAGCCTGAAGCAGCACAAGATCACTTCCCTGAAGTGCTTTCCTTTCGTCCATTTGCAAAAGCTTTTGGCGCAGAGAAGAAAAGCCTTTGGGGACGTGGTCTCGCGCTCCTTCAGACTCACCGAGGCTGCCCGACGCTCCAAAAGCAGATCAGGTGTCCTGCGCAGGCAACCTCAGTGAATCAGCGAAGCTGAGCAGGGCCCGCTCATCCCACTCAGCCTCTGCTCTTATTGCTCCGCTTTTGGAGCATCGGGAGCATGCAAGAAAGAAGAGAAGCCTTTAGGGTGCCGCTCGTACGAGTGGAGCTGCGTGCATATACCAGCCCGCCTCTTGTGTGGCCCGGTTCTGAATAGGGTATGTCCCGGTAGTCTGCCATGGCCCGGGAGTTGGGGACCCCTGTTCTTTGGGATGATAGCGTTTACTGACCCAGCAAGTTGACTCTTCTAGGTCCAGCCAGACCCAGTATTGACAGGATCCCTAATTGAACCCTTCTAAACCTCTTGGTATACGCAAGCCAAGTTGGTTTCCTCTTCTATAAGCAAACTCTGAATGATTTCCACTTTAGTTTGGCATTAAAAAGAGAAAAACTGCATTCTTCCTAGAGATAAAACAAGACCCGAGAACTGACATTTAATAGTTATTCAACGCTTAATTTTCCCTTTTGTATAACAGATTATGAAATATGACGTCATTTATTCCCAACTACTAAGGTAGTTGCTGCCTATGGCTCAGTAAATCCTACTCTTCTCCCATAGGCTGAATAAACATAAGATACATTTAACAAGAAAATCAAGTCTTGAAAAGGATGTATTCCTTTGAAAATCTCTCAGCCTAGAAACATAACAGGATAGCAGCCAAGGATTCCCACTACAATACCAACCCCAAACAGATTGACGGAAGAGTATTTTTATTTGGAATGCTCCTAATATTTAAATGAATTACGAGATCTATTTTAGCAGTACTTCTCTTAAAGCAACATCTTGGCTTTCTGCACAGCTTCTACTTCCTACGGTTTCAGTCTCACCAGGATGGAAAGCTGATTTCATAGTTGCTCCCCTGCTGCTTTCGGATGTCATCTAGGAACAGATCCCATCATGCCAAACCCTCCAACCAGACCACAAGCATATGGCCTTTATCCTTATGCTTTCCCAAAAGGAACCTTCTGAAGATGTAGCCACCTTTGGTTTTATCCCTCTGAGGTTGCTATCACTCATTTTAACCCTCCCTCTCTGAGGGGCAGCCAATAGATGGATGCGAAATATTTCCAAGGCAGGACTTTTCCTCATTTGGTTCAGAGCTAGCAATCAACGAGAAAAGCACAATTGCAAAGCAGGGATTCAAATTTTAGAAAAAGGGAGTAGGGGATGTTCTGCTGCTAAAAAACTTGCTTTGTTCTGTTGGAATCTAACAGTCACCTAGGTGCATCCTCTTAATAAGACCTTACCGATGCAGGTTAGGCATAACAATGAAGAACGCTTAAAGTAAGTATTTGAGGATAGTGAAACACATCACCTAATGCTTGTTTCTGGTATCACAAACCATAGATTTAAGAAAAAGATTTCATAGTAATTAAACTTGAAAGTTATGTGTCATTTATGACCAGATTTTTCCCCTCAATCATTTTTTAAAATAATACTGTAATTTGAGTAATGTTACCAGTGCTCTTCCATACATTTTACTGAATTGCAATAATTGATGCTAATTACAAAAGCAAATTCCCTCTGAAAGAAAAGAAGATAGTAATCTTTCTATAAGAATGTAATTGTTTACTTTTTCATAGTCTTACATTTTATAGAAAACTTAATTTTCAATTTTTCTTTAATTCTTTAAAATACTGAATTTTTCTTCCTTTAATGACCTTTATTTTTTATTTATAAGATGTCTACCCATTTTTAATATCAAAATAATCCACTTCTTATTTAATTACCTGATTAGCCTGTGTTATTTATTTACTTATTGTTCAATTTGTCTATGCCACAATCTCATATTTGTATTATTGGTATGCTAACCTTGTTGTTTTAGTTTATCAATTTTGCATTAAAAAAATCTGATGCCTTCAAGAGTTATCATTATTTTTATACATTAAAACCTCTGATATCTACTTCTGAAGAAGTCTATATAACATTGTGCCATAAATACATTTGCTAGGTTGTTTAACTTTACGGAGATCCTTGTAGAATGCCTATTTAATTTATTTAAATTTTGCAACAAAAATATTATTCTAAGAATTGGTGAAATTCTATCATAACTATGGAGCTAATATGCAGATAGAATAATATAACAAATTATGATAATTGTATTTTCAGATATTGACACTAATATGTCTACCTTGTTCAATAGAGATATTTTCTATGAATTGCTGCGTGAATGGGAAGATAATTTTGAAAAAACAGATTGGGATTTTGAGAAATGTCTAGGAGATAGGATCAGGTAAGAGCTTTTAATGCAACAATTGAATCAGGGTAATTTACAAAAATAGTGACAAGGTTAATTAGAAAAGAGTCCTTGTACCTCTTTGTAGCCCAGTAGGTAATAACTAGTGGTTATTTTGGAAAGCATTGGAGAATCTCTGATCTAATAATATCTCAATACCAAGATTTGCAAGAAATCCCTAGGTATATAACAAATTCATATGGTTTGAAATTGTAAGGTCAGAACTTGTAAGAAGCACAGAATCACCCATATTTTTGATAATGACAACAGATGAAATGTAGTCATGTATTAAGAATTTGTTAAAGAAGAGATTAAAAAATGCCTCCAATGAAATCCTGGAACCCAAAGAGAACCAACAGAGGTCCGGGAATCGATTTTCAGAAACAACATAGTAAATACTCTCTAATTAAAAGGGATTGCATTGGCACATGGACACTACTGTAATTTAGTCATGGTTAATGCAGAGCAAAAAATTGGCTCTTTCTCTTTTCGTGACTTTATTGGATAGAGTGTAAATGTGAAAATACATTTAGAAAAGTTGTAGGAGGCTTATCAAGTCCCTCTTCTCCCCCCCCCCCCCCAAAAGTACATTGCAGTGCTTCAGTTTTCCAAAAATAACTCTCATGCACTGAGAAAGACTGACTGATCTAAGGTCACCAAGTGAGGTTCCAGGATAGGGTGGATTGGGGGGTGGGGGGAACAACCAATATTTCATAGTTTCAAATTACTAAAGTTATTTAGAGATTTGTTATTTTCTTAGTACCCATAGGAATTCTAAAATAGTAACTCCTGATTTATTTATTTATAATAATAACAGTCACTTGTTTCTTCTTTTGCAGAGTTATGATGGCACATCTTTCAGCAGCTTGTAACTATAGTCACTTTGCCCGGCTCTTTCAGAAACAGCTTCTTCAGGTAGGTTTGCGGTTGCATTTTTTAAAATAAATAAAGATGTTTTGCTTTGTAATAGCAAGATATTTATGATAACTAAACTTGTCGATGGTTGTGGGGTCCTTAGTGCTCTCTGAGCAAAATATTGTTCTTCTGTCTCTTATTTTTTTTTCCCCTTCTGTTTCAAAGATGTGTAAAGGATCAGTTGTTGGAGGCACAAGTTGGGGAGATACTCCAGACCAGGATGTCCTTAACATGTTAGGTCCAGATAATCTGAACCGACTGAAGAGGCTGCAAGAGAGATTTGTTGTTCCTCAGAGCATCAGAGGACCTTGTCCTCCTCCTTCTTTCCCAGGATGCCAACAGTTTTTCAGGGACTTCATCCTCAGTGCAGGGAGGTGAGCTGCTTTTGCCACTCACTTAAGCTGTGTATTACTAAGTAAAGCAGGGGTGAAATCCAGCAGGTTCTGACAGGTTCTGGAGAACCGGTAGCGGAAATTTTCAGTAGTTCGGAGAACCGGCAAATACCACCTCTGGCTGGCCCTAGAGTGGGGTGGGAATGGAGATTTTGCAATATCCTTCCCCCAGGAGTGGGGAGGGAATGGGGATTTTGCAGTATCCTTCCCCCAGGAGTGGGGAGGGAATGGGGATTTTGCAGTATCCTTCCCCCAGGAGTGGGGAGGGAATGGGGATTTTGCAGTATCCTTCCCCTGCCATGCCCACCAAGCCATGCCCACCAAGCCCCACCATGTCCACCAAGCCATGCCCACAGAACCGGTAGGGAAAAATTTTGAATTTCACCCCTGAAGTAAAGGCATTTAATAGTTTTGCATTTGGTTCTGATAAGTTTCTTAAGTGTGCAACACAGAGTGCCTTGGAGGAATCCCTAAAGGAAATTTGTGAGTTGTAGAAGTGAGAAAGGCAGCCTTATAAGTTGTTTAAATACAGACAATTCTCTACTTACAACAGTTCATCTAGTGACCATTCAAAGTTACAATGGCACTGAAAAAAAGTGACTTATGACCATTTTTCACACTTATGACTATTACAGCATCTCCATGGTCACCTGATTTATATTTGGATGCCTGACAACTGGTTTATATTTCTGATCGTTGCAGGGTCCCAGGTCATACAATCATCTTTTGACAAGCAAAGTCAATGGAGAAGCCAGATTCACTTAACAACCGTGTTACTAATTTAACAACTGCAGTGATTCACTTAACAAATGTGGCAAGAAAAGTCATAAAATAGGGCCAAACTCACTTACAAATGTCTCACTTAGCAACATAAATTCTGGGCTCAATTTTGGTTGTAAGTCAAGGACTACCTGTATATGCATACATTCAAATCTCATTCCCACTTTGATTTGTTTTTTGAAAGCTACCGATTTAATCAACACCTGGTAGACAGTTTGTGCCTGCAGATACTTGAGCTGGACAGCTTTGCCTTGGTGGAACATGAACCCAATGATGGAGAAGCAATGAGCGAACAGGTAGATCTCATTCACTCAGCTCTATTTAAATACCTTTGTTGAGTCAGTTCTTTGTTTGGCCGTTTGAATGGAGTGCCTGCAATTCTTGTTAAAATAAGTAGAATAATGAGTATAATGATCACTGGAATGCCTCACAATGCCTTATTTTCATAGAAATGGGCTATGATGTTTAGCCTTTTTTTTTTCTCCAAATACAAGTGCATTTCTTTGAGTGGAAAAGGAAAACCGAATATGGACTTTATTTCAGTATATGTAAGCTGTGCATATTTCTGTTGTAAAAGGACAGCTTTACAAATTCCCAAAACATACCTGCTTCATTTTGGGTATTGCTTTTTTGCCCATTCCCACTGGTAGTATTTATTCCTGAAAAAAAAAATGTTATATTGTCAGACTTGATTTGATGTCATCACTGCTTCTAATAGGTAGAAGACAGAAATGAAAGGATTTTCCCCCCCCCAAGGTAACCATTGGTTTTCTTCAAGAAGACTGAAACTGCCTTGTTTTCTTGAAGGCTCTGACAATGAATGCAAAGAACGATCATCTGAATCAGCGGTTCTCAACCTGTGGGTCGCGACCCCTTTGGGGGTCGAACGACCTTTTCACAGGGGTCACCGCGTGCGCTAGCCCGCCATCTTGGTGCCACCGTCAGCAGGGGTGAAATGCTCCCGGTTCAGCCGTGCCTGCAGGTCGCCGGACAGCCGGTAACAACGGAAGCGGGAGACTTCACCCACCCACCCGGACGCCGCCATTTGGGTACTTTTACCCTCTGCGCATGTGCAGCGCGTTTTGCGCATGCGCAGAGGGTAAAAGAACCGAAATGGCGGCATCCGGGCTGGTGGGTAAAGTCTCCCGCTTCCGTCGCTACCAGCTGTCTGGCGACCCGCAGGCACGCCCGAACTGAGAGCATTTCACCCCTGGTGCCACGCCCCCTTTGTCACCTCATCCCGCGTGGGGAGGGGGCGGGGAGGGGGTCGTGGTGGCAGGGGGGGTTGCGGTGGCGGCGGGGGGGGGGCGCGGGGGCGGTGCGGGGGGGGCCGAACGGGGAGCATTTCCCCCCCGGTGCCCCGCCCCCTTTGTCCCCCCTTTGGGGGCGGGGGGGGGGGGGGGGGGGGGTCCCGGGGGCGGGGGGGGGGTCGCGGGGGGGGTCGCGGCATTAGGAAGGTTGAGAACCACTGATCTGAATCCAATATATTTTTTAAATTTAAATGATTGGATATCACATACTTGCTTTGACTTATACAGTATGAGGGGTTCTCTTGATTTTGAAAAAAAATTATTTTCAGTTGTTGCATCACATATTCAGTTATAGTGTTGTGGCAGAGCTGTACCTGAGGAAGACCATTATTTGAATCTTGCTTTTGAAATTTTATTAGGTCAGCCTTAACGAGACCACATTCTCTCAGTCTCAATTCCCCATCTGCAGTAGGAGATATGATTATACATGTTGTGTAGAACCCTTAAAATAACTATGGCATTTTTGGTGCTGTTACTATCCTCTTCTGCATGACAATTGTAAGAAGTTTCACTAGTTTTTCATTTCAGGATGAAAAGAAGCATTTTGCCAGCGTTCTTATGAGCCTTCGACTCCTGGCTAAGTTTGTGGGATTCCTTGTCTTTCTGCCGTATCGCACATCAGAACCAGCAACTGGAGATCTCTTGGAGTCAGCAATCACATTAAGGAACCATGTATGTAATCATCTGCATTTATCTGCAGGAAGCGTATTATAAGAGAGGGACTTATAAGAGGGACCTAGCCACTAGCCAATTGATATACACAATTCCAGATAACTCAGTTAACTAGCCTTTATGATATTAATTGCTTTGTTGTTATAGATTAAGGCCAGCTTCTATTAACTCTGATAGTGTAGGAGATGAGCAGGTTGTTCCTGAGGGGAGGGTCAAATGCATCATCAGTTTGGAGTCACTATGCTCCCACAAGAGACCCAAGCCCAGCCCACTGTGAATTCCATTGACCCATATCTAGTGCCAATTTGGTTTGACCATTAGTAGATCAGATTCCTGTATAAGTAGCATATTATAAACTTTTAGTGCTTTGAACTCAACTCCTATGCCTGACAGTACTGTCAGATAACAAAGATGTATTAGCTTGGTGGAGGTTGGAAAAGGAAAATTATGTCATTATTGATAAATACCATCATGTCAAAAACTAGCACATCTTCAAAGTAGCTTCTATTTAACAAGATAACCTTGATCTGGAGATACCTTCAAGCAGCAAACTAAGAATTAATATAAACACAATGACAGAATTATATCCTAGAGCAGGGGTCTCCAATCTTGGCAATGTTAAGACTTGTGGACTTCAACTCCCAGAATTCCTCAGCCAGCGTCCTCTCCCAGGAATTCTGGGAGTTGAAGTCCACAAGTCTTAAAGTTGCCGAGGTTGGAGACCTCAGTCCTAGAGCATAATTAGGTAACCTGATGCCCTCCAGATGTTTTGGACTTCTTTATATTATTTTGAAAATTTTGGTAGTTCTTTAATATGGTAAATTACCTATTAACGATTGGGTAGCACTCCACCCCCCAAAAAATCTTCAAAATCCCATGACTTGTTGATACTTTGTGGTATAATAAAACTAAGTTGGAATAGTTGGCTTCTGGTTTATGGATAATATTTTCCCAATATGGTATTTCTTTTCTCTCTTTCAAGGCCCATCCTGTGCTGGATATTTTCAAGTTGTTGAGACACTCCATTCAGAAACGATGTATGGTCCTAACTGTACCATGGGTGATTGAATTTCTTTCTCTCATGGATTATATTGCCCCATTTCTTAACTACTATGAGAAAATATTTGCTCTGCTGTTGCAGCTATACAGGTAAAAACATATAAAGCAACACTTTGATGAGATTTGCTGCAAGGAAATAAATTTTTGAAACACAGATTGGTGGTGTCCTGGTAAAACTTTTGTTGTGACTGACAATGGCAACTTCATTATTCACAAAGTAGCTTAAAGCTTTATTTTATAACAGTTTTCTCAGGTTGGTGTCCTTCAGACTATGGCTACTGTAGTAAAAGGTAGTAGGAGAAAGTATTGGGGATGCTGTTAGACTCTGCACTAAGCTCAACTTGCAATAGTCAATGTAGCATAATATCTTCTGCTTGTAATAATTTCTCCAGCTAGAAATGTTAGTCCTTTTGTGAATGTATAGAACCCTCCCTTAATGTACAATCTCCAGACAGCCAACTTTTTAAATCTAGTTGTGGATTTAATGATGATGACTTTATAGCCCTAATGTTTTAAGATGTAAGAAAAATTATTTATTTAAAGAATAAAGACATAGGAGGAAGAGGTCAAATTAATACAATCGAGTTTTTTTTTTTTCTTATTCTTTTATAGGTATCTGCTACTTTCTGAAGATAAAAAGATGTGCTTCCTGAATAAGCTACTGATCCTCGCAGTTTTAGGATGGCTGTTTCAAGTATGCTACTGGTTTTTTTTTAGAATTTTTAGAAATCAGAGGCCTTTTTTAGCATTTCCATGTATTTTTTAAACATGAAATAGAAATACTAGTGTGATCCTATGGACGTTTCCTCCCTGGAAGATTAACTGTTCAGGACTTGCCTTCCAGGTGCCGACTGTTCCAGAAAACTTGTTCTTTGCTGGTGAAGTGAGATCGGAAGAATTGTCTTTGGAATCCGTGACCACAGTTCAGGATCTGGTAAATTTGTGTACATAAGCACCTAGGCAGCGTGTGTATGTCCAGCAGATACACACTGGCTAATTGGCTAATGCAACTGTCTGCATCATTTCTTACATAGCAGTGATCTGCAGATGAAAGGCATTCTATGGGTTTTTATATATCATTGGAAACTGAATCTGTTACTTCTTTTTTCTCTCTCCCCTATTTCTTAGGATTCTGTGCCTTTGGTTGATCAACAGTTGCTTTATACCTGTTGTCCTTACCTTGGTGAGTCTTTTATTTCAGAGTATATTCTGTGGGGGAAAAAACAAGATTTGTCACCCTGAAGTTGTGTTTTATACCACCACCATCCATTTTGTGCTCTATATAACACGTAGTATTCCTTTGCCATAGGTGAGTTGAGGAAATTACTGTCTTCTTTTGTGTTGGGAAGTGGAGGAAAAAATGGTGGCTATATAAGAAAAATAACCCCAACTGCTACAGAGGCCTTTGCTCCAAAGCCTTCCCTCACTCAGCAAAAGCTTCAGGTAAGGGGCATCCTATGCATGTCGCAAAATCCAGTTTTATAGCAATAATAAGGATTGCAGCAGAATCATTATGCATTTGATAGAGGATACTTTAATGCAGCGATCAGGACTCCGCCATGTTCCTTTCCGGTCACATGACCCTGAGCAGAGCTGTCTTTAAGGGATTGGAATAAAATTCCAG
The DNA here is from genome assembly GCA_003457575.1 of Thermophis baileyi. Taxonomy (NCBI): domain Eukaryota; kingdom Metazoa; phylum Chordata; class Lepidosauria; order Squamata; family Dipsadidae; genus Thermophis; species Thermophis baileyi. Next base: position 3,134,500 of record QLTV01003461.1, on the reverse strand, counting down.
AAGCCATACTCTGCATGTTTTCCCAGCCTTGTTTATGTGCCACAGAAATTCTAAGTTGTATTATAGTATCAGCTGAGGAACCAAGGAATGTTAGCGCTTGTAAGCAAAGAGAAAAGGACTGAGCCATGATACTAAACTTCATTAGGCCAATAGGCACGCTAATATCATCTCTGGCATTTCCAATAAATGGGGCCAAGGGTGGTGGTTCATTTTTCTTCATCTCACACTCTTTCCAGGATAAAATTGTCGATCTTATCATCTGAATTTTTGAAAGCCTTAATATGTGTGTTTTAAAAACGCTGCTTTCTGAACAAGACATTTTAACCAATTTCTTTCTGAAATTGGCCTGTCCAATTCTTATGACCATTCCTATCATAAGAGTTTCCAAATTTTTCAGGCCATGGGCATCAACATGAATTGTCTGCTGAGATCAGTCATAATATGATTCCTTGGTATGTAGGAACATGTATACAGGTAGTCCTCGACTTACAACAGTTCACTTAATGAATGTTCAGAGTTACAACAGCACTGAAAAAAGTGACATATGACCAGTTTTTACACTTATGACCATTGCAACATCCCCATGGTCACATGATCAAAATTCAGATGATTGGCAATTGGCACATATTTATGACGGTTGCAGTGTCCTGGAGTCACATGATCATCTTTTGTGACCTTCTGACAAGCAAAGTCAATGGGGAAGCAAGATTCACTTAACAACCATATTGCTAACTTAACTGCAGTGATTCACTTAACAATAGCAATAGCACTTAGACTTATATACCGCTTTACAGTGCTTTACAGCCCTCTCTAAGCGGTTCACAGAGTCAGCATATTGCCCCCAACAATCTGGGTCCTCATTTTACCCACCTCGGAAGGATGGAAGGCTGAGTCAACCTTGAGCCGGTGAGATTCGATCTGCCAAACTGCTGGCAGCCGGTGATCAGCAGAAGTAGCCTGCAGTACTGCACTCTAACCACTGCGCTACCGCGGCTCCTAGTTAATTCTAGTTGACATAAAGAAGAGAAGATTAATGTAGGCAATCAAGTGAAGAACATTTGATTGTGGTGCCAGTAGGAAAAACTATAGTCTTGGAAAATTATGTCTCTGCTCTTTTGCAGGGAGGGCAGTGATTATTTTCTTTTTATTTCTCATTCTTTCTTCCCTCTTTTTTTTTTTTTTTTTAAAGGTTAAAAAGGAACAAGCAAATTACTTTTGAGAGTAGAGTGTTTCTCTTCGGAGGCAATAGATAGGTTGGGGTATTCTAATTTCTTGAGGGTTCTAGCCTTTCTTTTCTTTTTTCACGTTTTACTTGTTTTATTTATATAGCAATCAATTTTCATCAAACAGTGTGTATTCTGGGTACAATTGTATTTAGGTAGTCATATTTATACATGTTCCTTATCTTTAGTCATCATCATCATATTAATAATATAATAACATTCTAATATAATAACCTTAATACTTAACATTTAACATCATCTTTAACAACTCTCCTCTATACCATTCCCTCCCTTTATATCTCCTCCTTTCTAACTTCTGTTTCTGTTTTCTAACCATTGATAAAATGTGTCCCATATCAAAAATATCCAGTTTCTTCTTTATCCTTAATAGCAAGTGTTAATCTATCCATTTCTGCACAATCTAATATTTTTTTAATTACATTCTCCTCAGACGGGGTCTCATCACTTTTCCATTGTTGCGCAAATACAATTCTAGTTAATATATGCAGAATCAAGTATGCAGTCTTTTTATCATATTTTTCTGGTAGAATGCCCAACAAACATATCTCTGTCTATATTTGCTTTTCTTCTTCTTAATAGGCAGAGCTGGAACAAGCCTTCTTTCACAATCAGTCCCCATCTCTGCGGAGAACAGTAGAATTTGTGGCAGAGAGAATTGGATCAAATTGTGTCAAGCATATCAAGTAAGAGCAGGGGTCTTTTTTAAATTAGAAATTCCAGACATCTTAATTTGTTGTGTTTTATTGCTTCTGATTATTTCTGAGAAGCTTTTGTTGTTTTTTATTTAGCACTTTCATAAGTTACCTTGAGAAATGAAATGAAGAGATGGCTGGGTTTTTTCCCCCCTCCTTCATCTTCCAAACTTTGGTTCTTGTAGGGCAACCCTGGTAGCAGAGCTGGTGAAAAGAGCTGAAGTCATTTTGCAAGAAGCTATGAAGGCAGAAGATGGCAATCACGACAAATTATTGGATGCAGTATGTTCGCAATTGTATCAAGAAGGCGCACAAGCTCTTATCCAAGGCAAAGAGTGAGGAGGAACATTATTAGATAAAAAATTGTTTTTGATGTCTATTTATCCCTTAAAATGTAGAATGTTTTTAGGAGCTTTTCCCAGCAGTATGAAACAATTTGATCTCATGCTTCTGATTATAGTTCAGAGAATTTAACAGCAACATCAGTAATTAAAATTCCTTATCATCTTCCCTATGGCAGGAGTTGCTATTACGACATTTATTTGCAAATAAAATGTGCTCTGCAAAATTCATTTAGATAGAGAGAACTGTCTTCATTGCACTGTGCATATTTATTTATGCTCACTATTTTTTTGTATGGTGTCACTATAAAAGGAGTGGGTGACCTGTGGGATGTTGATGCTCAGTTGCATCCATTGCAACCTCTATCTTGGTTACAGAGGTAAACCTCAGTGGTGTTGCTGCAGATGACTTTTGGAACAATTATTGTTTTCAGCATTTGACCCTTTGAAGCATTATTTGTCATTAGGGCTGTATAGAGGTACTTCGAAATAGGTACTTGGCTTAATTTTTTGACCTCAGCAAAAGGAATCCTCCTTGAAGCGTTCAAAGAGTCGTTTCAGTTTGAAGATTCATGCAGTTGTTTCAAAAGCTATCTCCAGCGATCTGAATATCCATGCTTTCCTCCGGAACTTCTAGCCAAACAAAGGAGCTGTTTGGGTACACACAATAGATAGCTGGAAACAGCTTTCACAGCTTCTATATCTACATTTTCCAAAAGATGTTGCTGCTTTAGTGCTTCAAGGAATAGTGCTTCACTTTCTAACCTACATGATGAATCACATCTTTGAATGCTTTATGAAATCCTAATTTTAATATTACTTAATTCTGGTTTTAGCGCTGATTTTGCAGAATTAAAATGATGCTTTTTATCCTAAGTGTTTGTCCTTTGTTGTTGTTGAAGGTTTTGTATATTATTCAACATGCAGCTCTTTGCTCCTGAAAAGTTAACCTGCCTAGGTAACTGTTTCTTAAAACATTTCCACATATATATATTTCTAGATTTTGTAGGAAGAAGGCCCCTGAGGCTGTGAAAATCCTGCTGCCAGAAGAGACCTCTGCAGCTGTAAGTATTTTGGACACATATTTTTTCTTTTTTACTACTAGACTAATAAAATATTGTATGGTGCTCCACAGTTGCATTTTTATTGTTGCCTAGATCACTTTAGATCATGTAGCTAAAGTTTGAAGACAAAATAATGTGCTAAAATCTCTGAGCGCTTAATACATTTAAATTATTTATTAACTGCACAGATTAATGAATTTGGATCCTTTTGTTAAAATCATTGGGCAAATAAAATACAAAGTTTTTAAAATCACAGTACTCTTCAGTCAGTTGTGTTAAGACAGATGTATCATTCCCTATTCACCTGTATTTTTGCAAGTAGAAAATTAAATGTTTCGGTTGATTCAAAAGGCCAATTTCTATGGAACTCCTTTTTGACAATAGTTGAAGAAGCCAAAACAAGTCCTAATTTATCATCTGCACTGATGCTGTAGAATGATCTTCCCCAACTTGTTTCCACGCCAAGACCTGGAAGACTGAGGGCAGCCTTTTTGGCCCTTCAGATTGGCGTAGGCACTCGTAGCCCGTTCCCAGCTTCAATAGTTAAGAGAGAGAGGCTGAAATCAATTTTTCAATTTTTTTTGTCTGGTTCAATTTTTCTTTCAGTTTAATCTGTTTGCTGTAGCTTGTACTGTCTGTGAAGATTCTCAATCATCCAGGTCATGGTTGTCCATGTGCTTTTTCAAGAGGCAACTGGACTTTCTGGTTTTTCTTTGAAGACGTTTTGCTTCTCATCCAAGAAGCTTCTTCATAGCTTGTACTGTTACATAGCTTGTACTGTTTCATTGAATTGCTCTGTCCCCTTTCAGTGGAAGCTTTCAGGAGGCCTCCAGAAGTAACAATATGTCATTGTTATTCTCATGCCCAAGGTTTTGAACTGTTCAGCAAATATTGCAGTGGGACTGGCTATCGAGAAGGCCTGCAGTTGGCTTTCTACAAATATTGCAGGTATTCCGTTTTTCACTTTGACTTTTATTTAGTGTGAATTTTTAGTAATCAAGGCTAATGTGATTCTCTAGGGTGGACTGAGACATTTAAACTATTGCTGTCACATGGTGCACTTTTATTTATAAAAGAATGTTTGTGTCACATTGTTTCATAACAACCACGTAAAATAATTAAAAGCTTGACAAAATAGTAATATCTTGATTGCCTGCCTATAAACTGACAGTGGGTGGATCTAGTAGAACCTTGTCTCTTGTTACCACTTTTATTTTGAGAATAAAAATACAGCAAGTTCCTTCTTGTTCCTAGTTGATTGTTTGTGGTAATTACTGAGCTCAGGCCAGTTCAGGCTGCTAGTTATTATCCATAAAGAGTTTGGAATAAAAATATCATATACTCCTACCCCAACCTGTTCATCCATTATTGTGGCTCAAGGTTTCCATGACTGATAATAAAAGGGTAAAAGTTTTTAAGTTTCAGAAATTCTCTTCTCAGGGCAGAGCCACTGGTTTTACTTTTACTGGTTGGAGTATTTTAGCAATTTGTCAAATATACCCACATTATTCTTTCTTTTCAACTAACATTAAGGAAGCTGTAGATTCCAGAATTGATTCAGTCTGAATGCAGAAATGGATAGGTTGTTGATAGAATAGCTGTATTTTTATTTGTTTGTTTGTTTCTTACAGCCCTGATCAAAAGAGAAGTAAAAGCTACCTTCAGTCGCATGCTAAAAGTTCAGATGCTTTCCCAGTCCAGTGCCAATGAAATTACACTGAGGAAGAAGGACTGCCCTCCAAGCTGCCACCATCAAACAGCATTCCCTTCCCAGATAATCAGTGAAATCAAGGTCTGTCTCTGCTATTTTCTGCCCTTTGTCAGCAATTTGTGCAAAGTAAGGTCATCCATTGTGGATTTTACTGTATAGAACAGTTCACCCTTCCAGAATTTCTGTAGGTAGAAATTCTTGTTCTGCCCCAGCTACAGACCCCACAGAATGCAGCACACACAAAGTCTGTATAAACCTTAGTTTATTAATTAAGGACTACTAATAAGCTTTCTTAGCAGTCGTTCAAACACAAATACAGTTTAAATCAGTCTTTTCTGAACACCGGCTGTTAATTCAACTTCATTAACAGCCAGCAAAAGTCCAAGGAATAATAACTCAATTCTGAGGAAACAGTCTTTCAGATAACAGTAATCTTACTGTGGTTGGGTAAAACACCCAGAAGCAATTTGCAGGAAAAATGACGAGAGAGAGAGAGAACAAGAGCCGATCAGAGTTTTCTGGAATCAAGACATGAAGGAATATGAACCAAGTTGTTTCCTGCAAATTGGCTCATTCGTCGTCATCCCTTAAATAGGCTAAGGGAGTGGCCAATTAATCCCAAGCCTTACTCCTGAGGAGACCTCCTCCTGAGGAGCCATTCCTGCCTTTTGGCAGCTCTGCGCGCCCGTGCATTGAGAAGAGGCTCCTCCTCTTCTTCCTCTTCACTTATGGGAGCTTCTGGAGGTTCTGAAGGCCCTGGCTGAATCCCTGCCTCTGGCACCGAGTCCTCTCCAGCCTCCTCACTGTCCAACTCAGGTACCAGCTGCACAGGCCGCTGGCGAATCACACCAGCCTCTTCGCTGTCAGAATCAGCTACCAGCTGCACAGGCCGCTGGCGGGCCACAACAATTCTGTAGTATTGTTTGCTTGTTTGGGGGGGGGTGGCAGAGGCCTAAAAATGGGTTGAGGATTGTGATTCTTGTCCATTGTGAAAACTTGTGTTTTCAATATGTTGAGATCCTAGAATACTTCTATGCATCCTGAATCACAAATGCTTCTGTTATTCTAGGATCTGCTCTGTGTTGCTATAGGCCCAAGAGAAGAAAATGAAGAAATCCAGTTTGCTGACTTGGAAAGCTTGTTGGGAAGGGTGAGCCAGACACTTCAGTGCAGAAAGGTAGCTTCATTTTTTTATTCAGCTTAAGTTGTCTTGTTGTTTCTGATTTTGTGTCTTTTTCTCTAAGGAAAAATTCTTGTTGGGATAGTTCATAGAACAGGGGTCCCCAAATGCTGGGCCACAGACCACTAGTGGCCCGTGGCCTGTTAGGAACCAGGCCGCACAGCTGGAGGTGAACGGCGGGTGAGGAAGTGAAACTGAAACCATCACCATCACCTGAAAAATGGTGTACCACAAAACCGGTCCCTGGTGCCAAAGTGGTTGGGGGCCACTGCCTTAGAAAATATTTTGTAAACAAAAATGCAAAATATTTATATAGGTGTGGAAGTAAATTATACAAATCATTACTATAAGATATAGTGGCATTGCTAATTTTGTGGTTTTTAAAGAGAATTAGGTAATTTTGTGGAAGTTTGGGTTTATCAGGAACTATTAGCGGAAACCCTGTGTTAACTTTACTTGGGGTCAGCTTGCCTCTTAATGCCAGCTTTAGGAGAGCAATAGCAGGGGTGTGTGTGTGTGTGTGTATATACTGTCTGGATGGCCCCTGGAGGGGCCGAAAGGCAAAAAGGAAGCAGTATGCTTCCTCCCATATTTGGGTATACCAGGTGATTTAACGGAAAAACACACACGAGTGTATGTATGTATGTATGTATATGGAGAGAGAGAGAGAGAGAGAGAGAGAGAGAGAGAGAGAGAGAGAGAGAGAGAGAGAGAGAGATGATAGAATAGATTATTGTATGGAGTGGTTTCTTCCCCTTTACTGGGGGTTTTCAAACAGGTTGGATAGTCATCTATTGGGGATGATGTGATGAATCCTACAGCATGCAGGGGATTGGACTCGATGATCTCCTATGACCCTTTTAACTAAAATTCTGTGATCTGCCTGCTTACCCCTGAGAAAAAATGCTGGAATAAGATCATCCTTAGTCTGATCCAGCAGGACCATTCTAAGATTCTTATGAAATGTACGCTTCACTTCGAAAATACATGCAAAATTCGGCAATAAACTGTCTGAAAGTAGGCTCCATTTGTATGTATTCTAAAGCACAGTCACAGTTTAAATATTTGTATTAATCATAGCAATACCTGATTATATGGATACTGTACATAAATATTGCATGAATAGAAATATTTCATTTTTCTGTGTTTCAGTTCATCTGCCCAACATCAGAGCAACAGCTGGCTAAGTGCACTATTGAGCTGGCATCACTACTAGGTTAGAATTCTGACATTTTCCTTTGTATAAGTATTCCTTTTTTTCTTAATCTTTCATTCTTCAGCCAGATATAAAATTCCCTTTGTACGACCCTGTAATCATATTGAGCCATATATAACCTGAATGAATTATACTGAACCTGACTTCAGAATTTGTGGACTAATATATAAAGCCAAAGTGCTTGGATTACCAAGTTTCAAAACTTTAATAATATAAACCTTTTGAGTTAGCCTAACAAAATGACAAAAATAAAAATAATAAAAATGAAAAGGTTTTTAAAACATCTGAAATGTTCTACTTTCATTAAATTTGTTTTTAGCTATGGTGATGCTAACAGCCTGTTTTGCATCAATATTGGTCTGGGCTGCTTTTTTCTACATAAAAGAAAATTGATTATTTCAAGCTGGGGCATTCCAGCTCCCCAGTCCCAATGCTGCCTATTTTCCTGTTTAAAGAATGTTCAGCGGTTCTCATTGAATGTGAATGCTAAGGCGGCTCCCTGTCTGCTGTGGAGTTTCTAGAAACCTTTTAAAGTGGCTGGCAGGATTGGAAAGGAGCCTCACAGATAAGGCCAATGTTTCCATTTTACTTGCTTATAGTTTCAGATCGTGTTCCAATCCGGGAGCTGAACTTTGCATCTCCCAAAATGCCAGAACAGCAGCAATTGAAGTACCACCTCATCTCCAGCCTCCTGAAATCTCTTCTGTCCATCTGGAAAGATAATTTTCAGGCACCTGTACCATTACACCTGATGTTCAGTCAAAAAAACATCACCTACCTTGCAGGCAGCAAAGATCATGAGGTGCGGCTGTTCAAAACCTTTTAGAGACACTTCCAAATCTCACTGTTCTTGCTCTTTCTTGTTTTATGCACATGAAGTAGGAAATAAAGTCAGTCTTTGGCTAATCCGGAAGCATTGATACAGGAAAATAGAAAACTTTTTCTTAGCTACTTAAATCCATTATTATGAAATTATTATTATTAGGAACTGATTTTCAGTGATTTTTAATAAACCAATATATTCCAGTTATTTCCACTAATTTCCACACAATAAAGGGAGCTGAAGGCTAAATTCTTTAATAGATTATCTGTAGATGAATTAGCCATCACTAAGAAAGAAAAGCATTTGAGTTGGTATGACATTTCTGCATATACTGTATGATTTCTTTGGTAATGGCTCTTGCATTCCTGCTAGCAACGTGAACCAGTTGCATTTGTCCCCCCAAGGAATTTGTTAATGTATTCTTTACAAACAACTGTATGTCTCAGAGCACTACTCAGTGCAGTCTTTAGGTTTGCATGATAAGCATTGTGGGTTAAGGCCAGTGATATTTGTTTTTGTTTTATTGCAGTGGGGCTTGTTTTTATTCATGCTTCATGGCCTTGTTGAGCACGGATTGATGACAAGTACAGAGATAGAGCACGGTTTGCATGACCTCCAGAAGCAAACATGGTCTTTGGTAGGTTTAATTTGTGAACATGTTGGTCAGGGGTCTTTTTTTCCCTATATTTGTAATAATATTTCTGTATTATGCACAAATATGTTCTGGAGTACACTGTTGAAAATTAATGTTTAAATATTCTTCAGCGTTTCCGAATAGTGCTCCAAATAGGCTTTAATTTAATTTCACAAAGTTAGCCCCCCCCCCAAGGATGGCGAAGCAAATGAAAAGGGAGAAAGTGACAACCCACTTGGAATGCTTCTAAGAGGATGGTCGAAATGACCAATGTGATATGGAAAAGTAGTAGTTTTTTTAAAATAAGATTGTATTTAATAGCGTTATCAGGATTTTTATCATTTTTGGCTCACTAGGTATTTTATGAACTAATCCCAGAGAGGCAATTGTGACAATTGGAGTTTTGAGATCCGGGGCTTGAGTGTTGCTTCCATGTAGAAGGGGTGTGTTTATCCTGCCTTAACGATGCCAGTAAAAAAACTATTAATAAAAAACAATTTGATCCAGAAGTAGTGGGAAATGATTGTTTGAATCACACACACAATATTTCTGATCAAGAATGTGGTAGCTCTGCAACTCCAGAAGTGCATAATGTTGATTATCTGGGCTCACTTCAATTGGTAGTAAGAAACCAGGTTCTGAAATTGGACGTTCTGGATAGAATTGCATTCTTTTTGAAAGAAGAAATTTGCAGCCTAGGCGTGTTCCTTGATCTCCAGCTGTTGGTGAATTCCCAGGTGTCGGTGGTGACAAGAAGCACATTTACACAGTTATAATTAATGTTATCAGTTGTAATGATTTCTAAGCTGGCTAGATCTGACAGCTGATAGCTAAGTCTTGGCTACATCCGAGTAGATTGCTGCAATATGTTCTATGATGAGCAACTTTACAGTTGTCCAAAAGTTTCAAACGGTGGCAGCTACAACAATCGGGAGACAATTAGCCCTTTGTAGAATTATATTATCTACTATCTAGATAATATCATCTAGACAAATTGCTTCCCAATTTGTTTAAATTGTTGGGTTCTGACAGGCTGTTCTTCTGACTGTTAGGCCATAGCTCAAGATGCACTTTGTCAGAACATTATGATTAGTAAGAGAAGACTGAAGGCTGTGGGATCTAGATAAAACTAATTTCTGTGTTGCTCCAATATATGGAACGTACACTCAGAATTATCAGCAGCTCTGTCCCACACTTCTCCAGTTTTCGGGAAAGATCCTGGCATCTTCAGAACACTTCAGTTTAACAATGGTGCTATTATTTTATTTCGTATTGTTAGTGAACTTTAATGTAGAAATAATGGTAAAACAAAAAAGCAACAGGCATATTTGTTGATGAACCACTTGTACTAATGAGTAAAAAAAAATATCCCTATCAGATATTGCTAATAGCTGTTTTTTCCCCCCTTTGTAGGACTTTTCCAAGGAATTAGAAGCTGTGTTAAGAATATTCATTTCCAAAACTCACACTACAGAGCCAAAGACTTTTGCTTGTGATTTAGGATCGCAGCCAAGAGAAACAGTTGCAGCCCAAAGTTAGCAGAATTGCCATGTTTAAAAATTGTTGGGATTGCTTATAAGTGCCCTGACAAAATTGCACATATTATGGATCTTGTCCTCAAAGATGATGTCTCTCCAGTGCACTGTATTGGAGGACAAGGAAAAAGCCAAGTCAAGCACCTTAATTAGAACTGCAGGAACAAAACTCTTTTTGTATAGAAATGTGTGGCTTCCAAGTTCCAGAATCTTTATAGATGGGTGAAACACACTGAAGGGATCTGTTTCCAACATGAAGGGGATTCTTACCTTGCAGTGAATCCCATTGAGCCATTGACAAGTAAAACTAAATGTAAGCTTGGTATTTAATCGGGTATTTAATAGATGCTCATACTTGATTTTTTTCAGTTGAACTTCGTCTGGAAATATAATCATTGCTATGAGAACACTAATATTGGCTTGGATTTTTTTTTTAAGGATGCCTGCCCTTGCCACATTTTGTATTTGTGATTTTCTAATGGAGAGAAAAATAGCTTTATGAGGAATATTGTTTTGAATGATGCCACCATTTAATTAAAAACTGAAGTAGTTGCTTTTAAAAATATTTATATAGAAGACGGCTCTACAATCTTGCCAATGGAAAAGGCTGAGAAAAGGACTGGCATAACTTTACTTCGATATGAGACTGTATTTCCTATGGACTGTATCTCTTCCTTTCTCTTTTTCTTGCACTATAGTAATGTAGTTTTCTTCTGGAAACCTGCTTGTTTTATTATTAAAGATAATGGGTGAAATTGGTGCATGCTACAGATTGTATTTTTCTGTCTTCCTTAGAAGTGATCCCGCAAATTTTACTCAGCAGATTTCTGGATGAGATGGCTACTAGGTTAGTTTTTGCTGGGCTATTCAGAAGCTCTGTTCTGAAAAATGTGTGGCAAATGCATGGCTTAAGCCAGTGTTTCTCAACCTTGGCACGTTGAAGATATGTGGACTTCAACTTCCAGAATTCCCAAGCCCTGGCTGTGGAATTCTGGGAGTTGAAGTCCACGCATCTTCAACGTGCCAAGGTTGAGAAACACTGGCTTAAGTTATTTACTCTGGCATTCTAAGATAGTAAGATTTATTTTGTGTGGGG
>QLTV01003461.1:3070545-3116154 GCA_003457575.1 Thermophis baileyi | reverse complement strand
ATTATTATTATTATTATTATTATTATTATTATTATTATTATTATTATTATTATTATTATTATTATTATTATTATTATTATGTATATAATTCATGGAAAAATGTTTGTGGGATTATTTTTAAAAATTTCAGTAACTGAAAGTAAATGAATGAATTTATGTCCAACTATTTAAATGTAGAGAGGGAGACTGAAAACCTCATAGGTGCAGTAACTGTTCAGCTGGCCTTGTTAAATTAATTGGATTATTGCTAGATACAGGAAATGGTGACTGAAACACATTGCAAGCATCGATCTATGTACCTCTTTGGCTTCTACACAGATGCAGCAGAAATCTCTTGGTTGCTTTTGGTAACAAAAGGAATCCTCACTCACCACATATACTGTAATTAAATCAAAAGAAAGAAATTGAGTTATTTAGTCAAATGAGGAAAACAGCACACCAATCAGAGGACTGAACTTAATAAGTCCATATCCAATATTTTTTAGCCTCCATCCCCTTCTTCTAGCTTTTTTGTCCTCACAATGCATCTAGAAGACAACAGTACAACATTTTACTATTTTTGATTCTGTTAAACTGTATTAACATACTTCAAACCAGGGTATAATTAGAGGTATCTATAATAAATTAAACACTCTCTTAAAAATGCAGTGCAAAGCTCTAAAAATAATACCCATAAAATCATAAATAGCTTAAAAATCAGGGCAAGACCAGAAAGTAGAACAATATCCATTTAACCAAAGGGGGAAGAGGCAGAACCTAAGCTGATATCAAAAGCTCAAAATGCTTGGCACCAACTTTATTTAGAGACTTCCTCTGCAACAGAAGCGATTATAACTCTGCTGACAATGTAGCAATAGCAATAGCACTTAGACTTATATACCGCTTCACAGTACTTTACAGCCCTCTCTAAGCGGTTCAGAGTCAGCATATCTGGGTCCTCATTTTACCCACCTCGGAAGGATGGAAGGCCGAGTCAACCTTGAGCTGGTGAGATTTGAACTGCCGAACTGCAGCTAGCAGTCAGCTGAAGTAGCCTGCAGTGCTGCACTCTAACCACTGCGCCACCTCGGCTCGGAGTAATCATCACATTAGAATAATAAAGCAAAATAAATGCCCCAAAGTATCTTTCCAGCTGCCCAGATGACAGCTACCGTGCAAATATGTTTTTAAAAGATCCTTTTCTTGCAAAAAAAAAGTAATTTTTTTCTACCACTCTCTCATGAGAACAATGAACATGTGTTAACAAGCAACTTTGGTCAGTCCCACCAAGGAGCCATGGTGGCGCAGTGGTTAGAAGAATGCAGTATTGCAGGCTAACTCTGCTGCAGGCTGGAGTTCGATCTCCTGATGGGCTCAAGGTTGACTCATCCTTCTATCCTTCCGAGATCCGTAAAATGAAGACCCAGATTGTTGGGGGCAAGATGCTGACATTTGTAAACCATTCAGTACTTTAAAGCACTATGGAGCGGTATATAAGTCTAAATGCTATTGCTATCTTGTGCTTTGGAAAGCACCTATCCAGAATTTGGTCAGTCCAACAACACAAGGGAAGCGCCAGAGCAGAGGAGCCATGTCTGCAGCAGAAAGAAGCAAGTGGATCTCAGGATCTCTGACTTGGTTATCCCAAGAGTAATTTATGAAGCACCAGAAATCATGCATCACCTCCAGTTATACGGCCATAGAGGAGGAGATGAAGGGAAAGTGGTGCTACAAACTTAGTTTGTACATTAAAATCAGCTGTGGAGATTCTGTATACTTTCAAAGCAGAAAAGGAAGGGGATAAAATTTCCACGTTTTTAGCTAAATCCCTTCATTATTCCTATGAAGGATCATGCAGTGCTATGAAACAATTCAGACAAAGTAGAACAATGAGCTTCCTTCAACAATAGTAAGTACTGTAGTGTAAGAAGTACTCACCCAACTCAATATTGCTGGTTATTTTCTTATGTACCTGAGCTGTGGTAATGGTTTTGTCATACAAATGTCGCTTACTGGCATCCTTCAACATACACAATACCGTGGAAAGAGGTTGGCTGATCACTCCTGCTCCCAAAAACCCATGCTTAGTTGTAGATGACGAGAAGGCTTTATAATAAACAAACACATTCTTCTCTGTGCACTGATATCTAATGGAGAAATAAATGCAAGATGAAAGCAGGTTTACTGCAAAAATACCATAAAAGGTACTCTCTTGGTATAAATAGAAGGGATCTATGGCCAAAACTTACTTCCAGCCAGCGGTTGCCTGCCCACTGTAAAGGTTTTTCAAGTCATTTGAACATACTGCCATAACCTTTAAAGCAAGTAAAATGCAATGTTATAGTTCAGAAGTTGCAGCCCCTTTATATAAAATTCAGCTTTATTTAAATTTAGTGACAGCTTATTATGTTCTCTTCTGGGGTCCATGCAGGTATCCAGCAACCTATTGGAACCGGGATTAATTTTCCTTATTTCAATTAGTGACAGTATAAGCCAAAGATTAGCTAAATATATAAACGTATCACTTACATCCTTGATGTGGATATATCTCCCAGTTGGTGGGATGTGGGCAATAGTACTTTGGCTTGCAAAGAAATCTCTAGATTATAGATCCTAAGCTTGCACAAAATAGGATAGCAGGCCAAGTCTATTAAAAATCTGGAATGTTAAACTCTAAGCAAAAAATCAAGAGTGGGAAGATTTTCACTCTCTCAGGTGAGTCTTTTAAGGGGGAAGGGACAGCTTCATTTTGCCTGTTTTTATCATCCCTCCTGAGTGGAAAATATTTAACCATCCAGCCATCCAATTTCTAGGCTGCCCAAAAATGACTCTGGGCAACTTCACAAATCACACGTACAAACACATGGGAACAAATGCAAAAAACAATCTCCCATATCACCAGACACCCTAACCCGAAGTTTCTAGTGCTTGCCTGAAAGCGGGTAGGGTCAGAGCCAAATGAAGATGCTGCTCCTGAGAGAAGGTGTTTCAACAGAGAAAGTTCACTTCCTGGGTCCCGCTAGACCAGTGATGGCAAATCTTTTGGGCTTAGTGTTATCAAAATTTGGGAAAGGCTTAACTTGACTCTGCTGGTGTATCACCCTTTTCCCAAGCAAAAGAGAAACAATTATCTATCTCCCCATCATCAAGGTCACATGGAATAGCAGCAGCACCAAGGCCCGGGCCTCGTCTTCAGCCCTAGTGCCATCACTCACGCTGTTCCCCAAGGTCTTGGGAAATGATGTGATTGCCTCCATGGCACAGCACTCCCCAGGATCTGCCATGCACCATTCAACTTCTCTTTCTGTTGACCCTGCTGCCTATGCAAAGCTACTCTGGGTTGCACAAGGCCTTCAATCTTGAAGGCTTCATGGAGAATGCTCTTCCACAGACTGCATTCTCCCAAACCACATGAAACACACACCCTGTTCTCACAGCCCCTCACGACTTCCAGAGAGTTTGCAGGCTGCATGAAAACACACCCCATTGGCCTCCACAGCCTCCTAAAATCCTACAAGAATGGCACTTGTTTTTGAGAATACTTGTTGGGTGTTGCCGAACATTGGCGTGTCACCCAAAATGTCATGGTATGTCACCTTTGGCACATGTATCATAGATTTACCATCACTGCTGCACTAGACAATGCTTAATTGACACGACCAAAGCAAGCTGACTGTTAGATTGTACAGAGAAGGCACCAGGTGCCTAGCTTTTGCCAGCTAAAGTCTATGCACCCAAATCCTGAAACAAGAATTGGTGATACAGAATAAATTTAATAATCTAGAGAAAACATGGAGCTAGGTGCAAATTGGAATTTTTTGTTAAAATATATTATGGATTAATCTGAGCTGTTCTTTGCATCTTTGCTACAATTGTATTCCAGCCACGTGTGTCCCTGTGGGCATGTTGTCATTGCTGCTGACTGGAATCTTGATTTCCTTTCTCCTTTTCTCCTATGACCTTTAAATGCTAATCTGGTCAACTAATACATAATTAAGGACTTAAATCTTCTCCTTATACTGCTACATTTATTTTCCCATGGGAACAGTCCAACATGCCTTGCATTGTGCTAGAGAGGAAAAAAACCTGAAACAATCTTCTGCTTTCCTTCTGTAGAGTAAAAGAACCAGGAAAAATTATTGCTATATGAAAGGGGTCCTGGGAACTATTAACAGGCTCTTCCTTGTAATTGGAAGGGTTCATCTGTAATAGTTTTTTTTGGTTTTTGTTTATTTATTTAGTGTTGTGTGCATCTTGCAAATAGTGTAGTGCAGCGGTTCTCAACCTGTGGGTCGCGACCCCTTTGGGGGTCGAATGACCATTTCACAGGGGTCGCCGCGCGCGTTAGCCCACCATCCTGGTGCCACCGTCACTTGCAGGGGTGAAATGCTCCCGGTTCGGCCGTGCCTGCGGGTCGCCGGACAGCCGGTAGCTACAGAAGCGGGAGACTTCGCCCACCCGCCTGGACGCCGCCATTTGGGTTCTTTTACCCTCTGCGCATGCGCAGAATGCTTTGCCGTTGCTATCAGCTGTTCGGTGACCCGCAGGCAAGCCCGAACTGGGAGCATTTCACCCCTGGTGCCACACCCCCTTTGTCACCTCATCGTCACCTCATCCCGCGCGGGGAGGGGGTCGCGGTGGCGGGGGGGGGTCGCGGCAGCAGGGTGTGTGTGTCGCGGGGGGGTCACGACATTAGAAAGGTTGAGAACCACTGGTGTAGTGTTACATTGTGGTGTGGTAATAACAAAACAGAAGAGTTCCAAAACCGTTTATATTCAGTTTTGAGAT
This sequence comes from Thermophis baileyi, assembly GCA_003457575.1. NCBI lineage: Eukaryota > Metazoa > Chordata > Lepidosauria > Squamata > Dipsadidae > Thermophis > Thermophis baileyi. Next base: position 3,111,387 of record QLTV01003461.1, on the reverse strand, counting down.
ATTCTTTGATTCATGGTTCTTAAAAAGCACATTTAGGAACAAGTTTAGGCATGCACAATCCTGACAAGAGAGTCACTCGTCTCATCTGAGAGGAGAGCTACTAAAGAGAGAGTAAAGTTCATACTCACCAGCATCGATATTATTACCTAGTTAGGTAATGAAATATCTTCAAGCAAACAACCAAGCTCAAAGAGCACCAAGGTCCCCAGTTCTTTTTTAGGGATATTTGTGCTATTTTACTTATATAGATTATTTATTATATAAGTTATGTTGGATTTCTTATGAGGTTTGCAGTGATATTGACCATATTATCTCTCTGGAATTATTATGAGAGTTGGGCTACTGTTCTTTGGTAGTTCTCCTCCTCGATAGGCAGATGGTAATGGGGAGAGGTCAAGCCTTGGACAATCTTTTATGGAATGCCACAGGGCTCAGCCCCTCTTTCTTACTTTCTTTAACATCTACGTGAATCTACCCAGCATGGGATAGGTTTCATCAATATGCTGATAATATTCAACTATACAGGTATTCCTTGACTTATGGCCAGTCATTTAAAGATCGTTGAAAATTATGACAGCCTTGGAAACTGTGTTTTACAGCCCATAAAGCATTTCCAGTCACTGTAAAATCTTAGGTCACACCCCCCACCCCCAGTCAGGCTCTTGGTAACTAGCTCACATTTACTAGCCGGTTACAGTATTCTGCAGTCATGTGATTACAATTTGTGGCCTTTTTAGCTGGTTTCTGTTAAAAAGCTGCCCACTTGGGTGAATGGATTTATGACTTCCTGATTCACTTAACAACCACTGTAAAAATAGCTGTAAAATCAGGTTTGGTCACTTGGGAGCCCCCACTTATGACCATCATGACTTATGATCATCATGACTTATGACCAAAATTCTTGTCCCAACTGTGGTTTTAGGTTGAGGACTATCTATATACCGGTATCGCTATCCTGAGCCAGGAAGAAAATGTAATCCATGTCCTCACCTAGTGCCTGGAGGCTTTTGGGATGTGGCTGGGAACACCCCCCCCCTCCCCCGTGAGCTTAGGTTGAATCCTATCTGGACTGAATGGATATGCATTTATAAGTGAATGCATCTAGAGATATCCATGCTTGATTTGGGATGGGGTAGCACTTCCCCACACAACGTGTGCTTGCAACTTAGAGGTCTCTTGGATCACAGCTCCTGCTTGAATGGCATGTGGTGGCTGTGGTCAAGGAGGTTTTTTGCATAATTACGTTTTGTGCAGGAGCTCTATCAGCCCTATCATTTTGTGGTTGGATTACTGCACAGCAGTCTACATTTGATTGCTCTTGAAGACCTTCCAGAAGCTTCAGTTACAGGCACAAAGAGGTTGCCCATGAAACGATGAGAATTGAATTGGCTGCCAGATAGCTCCCAATGCATGGCTCAAAACTTAGATTTCTTCTTCAAGCTGAGACTGCCTGTCCATTTTATTGAATGTCCTACCACCAAGGAAAATCCATCTTCAGAAACCCCAGGATTTAACTGGGTGATGATTTCCCTCCTTTGGAACAGCCTACCTCCCCCATCCCGATAAGCAGATAACCAAACCATTCTTGCTACATTTGTGACAGCCATTTGTGTTCAACATGCTTATCTACTCACCTCAGCAGTAGCATTAGCTAAGACATGTTTGGACAAATCTTCATATCCTTTCACTGAAGAAGCTGAAAAGGTGCTAGGTGAAATAATTAGACTATGAGGGTACCTATGGCTGCTCTTCTCCACAGATGAAGAAGTCATAGGAGAAGTCTCTGTAACAGATGAGATAAATAAGAAGCCTATACCACAGATCTAATTTGAGCCACCTATTTACAGGACGTACAAAATGGGGCAAATGATTAAAATCAGATCACTTTAGTGGATCACAACATTCTGCTTCTCATAACAGGTGATTTTCTAAAACAGTTCGAAAATAACATGCCCTGAATATTCATAATCCAAATTCTTCAGATCAGTTTAGTGAAGAAGAACTGAAAGTCTTCCACTCACAAAGAACTGTATTTCATTTGTGATCCACACTCATTACAATAAGCATTTAAAGCCAACAGTTGCTGTTGCCACTATTTCAGAAACTGGCCACTTCCTTCTTAATAAAACTGGTTAACTAGAGCTTTTAAAAATCAATTCTAAAATTAAATCAAGATGAACTTATTGGGCTGAAATTCTCAAGGCTGCAGAAAGTATATATTCAAATATGCACAGACCGATTATGAGAAGGAATTGGTTGATTTGAAAATATATTCTATCCAGCCCTCCCATTTTGTTCACTATCAGCACAGAGGGCAAAGCTAATGGCTCGCTACAGTTATGAATTTTTATTCATAAACTATGAATAATTTTTTATGAATACATAGTTATGAATTTCTGCCCAGAGAGGTCTGGGCAGGATGCAATCTTCCCAGGCAAATGATACAGAAGAGGTGTTTAATGTGCTCTGGAAAAAAATGGAAGACTTCCTGAGAACATTTGAAATAACCCTGTTCTTTTGGTGTATTGTGGAGTCCTTGATGTTCTCTGAGCTTACTTGTTTGCTTGCAGATATTTCATTATTTGATTAGATAAAATCATCAGTGTAGTCAGTGAATATGAGAGGGAGAGGAGCTGCCCCACACTCACTAGCACTATGGTGTTACGTAGTTAGGCAATGAAATGTCTGCAAGCAAACAACCAAGCTCAGAGGGCATCAAGGACTCCACAGTTCAATCTAGACCAACATATATTCTCTTTTAGTATACAGTAGTATTTAACCTTATACTTTTTTGGTTGATGAAATGGCCAGCATAAGTCATACATATCTGATTCTGGGTTTTTTTTTTAATACGTGAAACATCCTGCATATATTTGATACAGAACTCATCATCAAATGATTTAGCCAGCCCTTACCACTAGCAGATCCCTTTTGCACTTGTTTGAGTATGCAAAGCTGATGATTTCTAATAGCTGAGCGTCCTCTTGCATCTTCTGCTGAATGTTCCACGTCTTCGGCACAAAGCTAATATATGGGGGGGGGGAGAGAAAGTAATATGTGATTATTTATTAATTTTGTTTTATTGAGCATTTATACTACCCCAATCATAACTGACTGTGAGCAACAGTCTTTGCTCTGATGGCTTTTGATGGATGACAGTATGAATTTAGAATCATGGAGATCTCTATTGGTTGAAAGTAATAGGAGAAGACATCATTACAGATTACAGAGTTGGAAGGGACCTTGTAGGTCATCTAGTCCAACCCCCCCACTCAAGCAGGAGACCCTACACCATTTCCGACAAATGGCAGTCCAATCTCTTCTTGAAAGTCCCAAGTGTTGAAGCTCCCACAACTTCCGAAGGCAAGCTGTTCTACTGGTTGATCGTTCTCACTGTCAGAAAGTTCTTCCTTATTTCCAGGTTGAATCTCTCCTTGACAATCTTTCCAGAGTCCCAACATATTTTTTGTAGTGTGGTGACCAAAACTGGATGCAGTACTCTAGGTGTGGTCTAACATATACTTGGACCTCATAGAAATAATCATTGAGAGAGAATGATATTAATGGTTTATCACCATACTGTCAATTACCTGCTCAATACACAGTATTCATTATCTCATTAAACTTATGGCCAGGCTAAATCAAACCTATGACATTAAATAATATATCTTATTCCATAAAGCCCTTTACTTTAATTATTTTGTAGAAGAGAAATTACCATTACCTGAGCTCCTTGTTTGCTAAGAATACTAGCAGAATAAGTAGCTGTGTTACTACTGTTGTATCCAGAAGTTGGTCCTGAAGACAAACTAAGGGTGGAATCTGTGTGTAAAGTGCTTGTGCTTACAAGAGTCTTCAGCTTAGTTTCTTCCTATAATAAATACATCAATATTAAGAAATGCTGCAAAACAGGCTAGTTTAAAGCTTGTTCATTCTATTTCAGATAGTCATTTATTTTACATCTATTTCATTTCAATATTCACTACTTCATTTGTTCTGCTTGTAGTTTTTTGTTCAGAAGATAAACAAAACAGGTGAATGATGATGTCTTCTAAATGGTATTGTCTTCTAAAATGAGTGACCTAAGAATCATACCTGGATGCAAATGTTAAGTAATTGAAATCTTCAAGAAATTTTAAGGATTTACACAACCCCATTTGGGTTAAAATTGGTGCATTCTTTCCTCTTCCTTCAATTTTTTCTAGTAATGGAGCTACCTCAAACTTAGAACATAAATTAAGACAGATGTGACTGACTATGTTTAAAGTGTCTTGCAAACAATTATATTTCACGCATTCAGCTACAAAGGATTCTATCACATAATGCACAAAAAAAGTTGGTACATTATGTACCTTCAGGCATGCTCAGATCATAAGATGCAGCCTTTAATTAACACAAACTGTGAAAACTAGCTGAAATAATTTTAACACTTGCCTTCTGCAGTTGAGAATATATTTGTTCTCGAATGCGCTTCTTTTCTTGCTCAGCTCTTTCCCGGAGCTTGTCCCTCGCTCGTGCAATTTCAGTTTTAGTTTCTTCTTGTGCTTTCTGATATTCTCGAAGCAGCTGTTCAATCTCTGAAGGATGCTGGATCCTGATTTTTGGTTCCTGAACCCTTAAAAATGCCATTATAGTATTCTTTGTATCGATTTGTAAGTCACATTGTAAGCTTTTAGGACACTGTATAAATACTTTTAAAAATAAAGAATAATTCTGTTTCTTAAGGATAGTAAATGTTAGAATGAGAATTAATTCTGAACTTAGGAAAGAATTAAAACAGGAAATATTATCAGCCTAAATTGATAATCATCACTGCAGGATGAAGACCGCTTCACTGATGGTTGGGAAGCTGCAGGCAGAGGACCAGCCCTTTCACGGCTGACATCCTGAGCAGTCATTCCTAGAACGGCAGTGGCAGGGCTACAATCTGGATGTGGACAGAGGCTTGTCATGGCATGCAGTCAAATGCTCGCCAGGCTGCACTTCCCATCCTGGGAGGCGGAAAGGCATCTGCCAGGGAGCCCAGCCCTAATTATGAGCGTTGCAGCTTCACCATCCCTTGGGCCCAGACTGGGACAATGTTTCTTCTGGTGGGTTGTTTTGAACCGTTTGTTCTGAATTGCCCCGCGACAATGATTCCCCTCACCACGAATTGTCCCTGTCCCCGCATTCCTGTCGGCCGGCACATTAGGGGCTGATGTTTCTTCTAATGGGGCACCAAACTGTCCACATGTCTAGTTGGCCAGGGTGACTTGTTCTGTGCCAACCCGATTGTGCTCAATTAGCTGTGCCAACCCATCCGTGCCAACCTATGCCCACCTGTCCGTGCCAACTGGGCCACGCTGAGTTATCCATGCCAAGTCATCTACATCAACCCAGTCGCGCCCACTCGTCCATGTTGACCTGGCCATGCTCACCCAACTGCGCCCACCCTGTCACACCCACGCATCTCTACCCACCCGTCCACACCAACCTGGCTGTGGTGAGTTGTCCTAGATCCTTCTAAATGGCCCTGGGCCACCCTACCTTGTATTTTCTACAACGTCTCGTCTCAACTGCTGGAGGTATTCACGGCGTCGGCTGGGCAGATCTATTTCTCTCTGGTTACTGTCCAGGGTTTGCAAAAAATGCCGATGCTTTTGTGGACTAAGACTGCGACTCCTTCTGAAGCACTGAAGTCTCTCTTCTCTCTGTTTTCTTAAAATTTCAATTGATTTCTTGTGCCTATTATGGAAATGGGGGGGGAAGGGTACTTAAAAATAAAGTAAGTTGTATTTTTTTAAAACATTAAAAACTTTACAAGATCGATAGAAGGGAGAAGATAACATATCAGATGGAAGGAATATAACCTTGTCTAATACGCAGGTTGAACCTAAGTCTGAAATAAATGCGCTATTTTTAATACACATTATTTCCAGATTAGGATGCCTTGGGCTGCAACTCCTTTGCTGAAGTGTTTTATAGCTATATAATACTTCCAGTGTTACTAGAATATATAATCCCTAATTTACCAGAGAGAAGGTTAACTCAGAATCCCCTGCCATTGTCTTACTCTAACTACTACGGTAGGTTAGAGGTTACTCTGCTAATGCTGAGTAATATTTGAACATGTTCTGATAATACTATACTTCAGGTTTCCCCCCTCTCCTTCCCTTCTCTCTTCTCCCTTCCCTATCATTGGTTGTTAGTAAGAAATTAGTAACATAAACGTATTAAGTTCACAGAAGCTTATGCCTTTTAATAATAGCTGTCAGTACTCCTTCTGATTTATGGTTCTGAGAAAAATTCATTACACATTACCAAGAGGCAAAGCTCTTTAGAAGATATGATTAACAGCAGCTGCTCAACTTTCAGAATATCTACTTCTGCAATATTCTATTTTTCTTCTGTTGATGGTGGTACAGGTAGTCCTTGAATTACAACTGTTTGTTTAGTGACTGTTCAAAGTTAAAACAGCATTGAAAAAAGTGACCTATGACTGCTTTTCACAGCTGACTGCTAGCTGCAGTTTGGCAGATCGAATCGCACCGGCTCAAGGTTGACTCAGCCTTCCATCCTCCCAAGGTGGGTAAAATGAGGACCCAGATTGTTGGGGGCAATATGCTGACTCTGTGAACCGCTTAGAGAGGGCTGTAAAGCACTGTAAAGCGGTATATAAGTCTAAGTGCTATTGCTATTACAACCATTGCCGCATCCCCATGGTCACATGATTAAAATCCAGACACCTGGCAACTGACTCATACTTATGACAACTGCAGTGTTCCAAGATCATGTGTTCACCTTTTGCAACTTTTTGACAAGCAAAGTCAATGGGTAAGCCAGATTCACTTAACGACGGTGTTACTAATTTAACAACTGTAGTGATTGACAACCGTGTCAAGAAAGGTCATAAAATGGGGCAAAAACTCCTCTAACAACTGTTTTGCTTAGCAACAGATTTTTTTTTGGCACAATTGTGCTCGTAAATCGGGGACTACCTGTATGTCAAACTCTTGCTGTATTTAGCCAATCTGTAAGGTTGAGAAAATAATTACCTTTCGTAAAGCTGCTGTTTTATGGGCACTGCTGTCAATTCCTCACCCACTACATTCTGAAGAATCCTGAGTTGTGCATCAGTTTCACCAATCCCATAGGTTAGCTTTGCTTCTGTGAGTTCCACAGTAAGAGGTTGCTGACTCATATCTAAATGTATTCTAGACATAACCTGGGCACGCTCTCTTCTTAGTCTCTCAATCTCTCTGGCTCTCCTTTCGCTAAGTAGAGATCTCTCTTCTATTTCAGTGGTTCTTCTGTTAACCGATTTCCCTTCTGTCTGGCTGTGGATATCACTAGCACTCAATGTCAGGCTAGTTAAGGAAGAGTGAGGAGCTCCCTTCACACCACACCAATTGCTGAATTTATTGTGCATGGGCAGGTCACGAAGACTGTAACTTCGATATCTGTGGGCTTTTACTAACGAAGTGTTTCCATTTAGCAAGATTTCAGTATTACATACACTATCAATATCAGATCCTGTTTTTGTATCATCATCGTCGTCATCATCATCATCCTCTTCATCAACATCATTATCATCATCTTGCATGTCACTCATTTCTGACCTGAGAAAAGAACCACCCTTCTCATTTCTCCAGATCTGGGGGCATGGTTGAGAAGAATCAAGAACACATTCATGAGTTTCTTCAGATTTTACACAAGAGGTATGAGGCTCATTTAATGATTTTGGTAAAGACCTCTTAGATGGTGAACATTCTGAATTTCTAATGGAGTTTCCACTTTTAATTCCTCCTGAGAAGTTTCTTGCCCTTCTCATGGCTCGTGTCTGATGAAATGAATGTTCTGTGGGAAGGGTTTCTCCATGATTATCAATTATATATTCCCCATGGCTAGAAAGTTCTAAAGTACTGCTTGAGTGATAAAGTCTTTCAGTGTGAACTGCAGTATGTGTGTCAATGGTCAATCTTTGCTTTTGTTTTGAAGTACCTTTTTTGGAAAGCACTTTGGTCATGCTTTTATCCAAGCCATTTCCAGATCTTTTATGAATATCCTTGCTATCTCTAGGTGTGGTAGACTCACTGTCTATTTCAGCATGTGAACAAGTATCAAGACATGATTCCCAAGAACACCTATTATACTGTAGATCTGAGTCCTTTTTCTTAAAACCAGTTCCTGAAGTATCAGTACTTTTCACCTGTTTCCCAGCTGATGCTTTGGAAGAACTAGTTGAAATCTCTGGTGTAGGTTGCTGGTTGATTGGACTTGCACTTAGTATCAAAATTGGGGAAGAAGCTCTGTCAACTAGCAAGTTGTTTTTACAATACAGTTGCCTTGTTTCTGAAATGCTAGTTTTATCAATAGGATTCTTATCTTGAAAGTAACAGTTGGGAGACAGAGAGATACAAGAAGCAGGATTACTAACAGCAGTAGCTGAAGACTTAAGTCTAGAATTATATAATGGGGGTGCAGTTGGATATACTTTGGGAGTATTGAAAGCAGGTATTGATGAAATAGTTAATGGAGTTTTAGGCACTTCTGAGGAAGAACTGGAATGTATACCTAAAGTAGATTGAGGCATATAATAATGTCCTTGAGTATCAACATCATGACTTCTTATGTCAGGCATACTCAGCAATTTCCTTCCTTTGGTTTTTGATGTTCTTTCCTTAGGTAGAGTTATAGTATCTGGATGTACTAGTTTCACAATAACATTTACTTCCTGTGATTTCACTAGCTCAGTTTTCATATTAGTATTAATTTGTCTGTCCTCAATTGTATTTCGAGGATGTCCTAAAATATCAGTTTGAATGCCTATGTCTTCGGTTGTTTGAGTATGGCGATCAAACATGCCAAAGCTTGTTCTCTGTTCAACTGCTTTATGGTAATTTGGTTCGTCATCCTTTATTTTTTGAAAGGACAAATTTCCAAGCAGCTCAGAGGTGTTGTGAAGAAGCTGTGAAAGATGCATGGAAATGTTCTGAACACTTGACCAAGAAGAAGGTTCTTGGAATGAACTCTTGCTCGGCTCAGGTTTTCTTGAAGGTAGGTCTGTATAGCTTCTGCGATGCCTCTTCTGTCTCTTATGCTTTGCTGGAGTTTCTGTCTGTGTTTCCCGATCACAAATAAGTATTTCTTGCTGTTTATTATATGATAAATTTGTTTTAGTGGGGTAGAATAGAACAATTTCATCAACTGGTGTGGAAGTATTTTTAGATTGTTGAGTGCATCTCATATCTGGAAGAACATTTTCACAACCGGAAATGCAATTTTCTGGTGTGCTTTCGAGTTCATCCTGAGAAATATTTGTATCATGTTTGCCATTTCCATCAGAATGCGTAGAATCAAAACTTTCTCTTGCAACATCCCACCTTTGGAGATCTTCTGTACTACTAAGGGTGCTGGACAACATTCTTGCATTAGCATATGAACTGAGATGAGAATGGAATGGAGAATTTTGAGAGTTCAAATCATTATCCACACTGGAACATCTTATAACAGTTTGGTTATCCAAGCTCAGTGGAGGAGGATTGCCGGAAACATCACTTGCACTTCCAAATACATATTGTTTCCAACCCATCTTGCAACATTCATCTTGCTGCCATGTATGTATGTAAGGGTTTATATCGCTTGAATTAAAGTGCATTGAATCATTATTATCTTTATCTAGTTCATTTGTTGCCTCCAATTGATATCTCGGTTCTTTATTTTTGTTTATATAACCATGCAGTGGAGTAATGCTACTTGAGCATTTGTTTGCTTCTATATCTATAAGATTATCAGTAGAGTAAGCAACAGCTTTTAGGCAAAGAACTGGAGGTGAATCTGAAGAAGGGATATCTTGAGATTGTTCTTTATATTCTCCTTGGGCTTCAATAGATTTCTTTTGAAACCTGGGTTTATAATTAATTGGAACATTCTCTGTCTTTAATTTTGATAAGCTTTTAGTACTGCACATGTCATCCTCAGTTGGAGAGGGAGGCTCAATGCTCATATTTAATTCCTGTAATGACTTAGAAGCTGGATGCACAGACAAGTCTACTTCAGAAGTTTCTGAAGCACATTCAACAACGGAAGTAGCAATCACTGGTGCTGATAAGCTATGACTCTGCAAATCTGGCCACTGTCGATCTTTTTTCATTCTCTTTGCATTCTGTGAAGTGGAAATGTTATTTTTATTCTTATGTATGGCCAATGCAGGTTCTTCTTGCAAAGTTAAACAGTCATTTATTGAGAAATATCTGGAAGGAATTCTGTCATGTTTTCTTGAATTGTTTAGTTCGTCTGATATCAAAATCTCTCTCTCAGCCTTCATCATCTTACATGCAGTTGTACGAGAGTTACCTATTTCTGTAGTAGAAATATTTATTGCATCCACGCTGCTATTTAAATATAATGTACCCTGCTCTCTTTGTAAACCAAGATTTGTATTTAAATTGTGGTATAAAGTTTTGTCACTATCTTTTAAGCATTCTTTTTGTGGTAAAATAATATTCGGAGGTTCCTGACAATCAGTTACTTCATGGCATTTTTTCTCAGACTTAAAATTATGTATTCCACTGCAATCTAAAATTGAGTTTCTTTGACAGCTAGATAATGGGAGACATTCATTTCCTTCTGCAAGAAAAAGAATTGTTTCTGAAGTACACAATGGCGGGTTAAGGATTTCAGAATCTTCACATTGGCTGGCAGTAAGTGAGGGACAGTTTAAGGGACCAGGGTTTAAAGCAGCAGGTATCAGAGTCTCACTGAGACTTGTGTTGCTTTTAAGAGATGTTTCTGAAGATGAAGAACAACTATCTGGCAAATCCTGGTGACCAATCGAGTTATTTTCTTGCAGTTGAAATGTAGCTGACAAACTGGAAGTCAAAAAAGAATCGTGCTGTGAGTTGGTAGATGAACTACATGTAGAACATGAGGAACACTCTTGGGACTTTGGGGGGCTGACATTTTTAAATAAAATGCAAGCTGAAAAATCTTCCATAGAACATTTAGGAGCTGCTGTTTCATGGCTGCTTCTTTCATTAACATATTGAGGAGTAAGCAAGTTTTTTTCTGGTAATTTTGTTTCTGTTCTAGTTGTGTAATTGTCAGATTGTACAGAGGCGTTTTCTTGGTCACAGACACATTCAGGGAAATCATTTTGATCTTGTTTTTTATTTTCATAGATCTCTTCAATACAATCACCATGCCCATCAATTTTGCTGTCTTGTTGACATAAAGCATAATCCTCTGCACTTGATACAGGACAATCAGACACTTCAGAGTTAAGAAACTTACTCTCCTTAAAATAAAGATCATCTGTAGCTAGTGTATTCAAGTGTCTAGCAGAGTAGCCAGACATATAAGAATTCATATTACATCCAGAACTATAGTTTTTCATACAATGAGTATTTTCCCATATGAATTTGTCAGAATTTCCTAAAAGAGTTTCACCAACTTCAGAGGATGCTACAGTGTTCTTTTCTATAGAGAAATCATGAGACATTCTGCATGCAAGACTTTCTGTGGTTTCTGTTTGACATTGCCTGAATTCATTACATTTTTCAATATTGGTTTTGCATTCATTTTCAACGCATGTGGAAGTAAGGCATTTATTTTCCTGATTATATTGCACTAATGAGTCCACCTCTTTCTGGCTGACACTATTCTCAAAACAATCTTGAAAAGAATATGTCGTTTCTTCTAACTCATCTTTAAATACTGAAGTGAAGAATTTTTTTTCAGAAATTATTAAGCCCAATGTAGCACTTTCTTTATGTGGTATATTGAATGAATTCAACAACTGTTCAGACTCTTCATGAAAGTTGCCTACATTGTGATTTATAGAAGAATCCAACCTTTCGTGAGGGAAAACATTGTTTTGTGTGTTGTCAACAGAAGTATAATCTAATGATTTATGGCATTCCATAAATTTGGAATATGTGCCTTGCTTATTAGGACTTTGCTCAGACACAGAATAATTTAAAGTTTTATTTAACATTAAATCATCTACAGATTCAGCTATTTCCTCTTTGTCAACAGAATATAGTGTTCCAGCTTTCCCATTACTCTTTATTTGTGTATCATAATACTGAAGTACTTCATTGCAGACGTTATTGCTCAATGGCAGTGTAAGATCATTTGTTGTATTAGTATCACTGTTCCTATTTTCTCCATGTGTAATTTCTGTTTGTAACAAAGGACTTTGTGTGGGATCATGGGAAAATCCTTTAACAGTGACTGAAGTTAAATCATAATCTTGATTTATATTTTCTGGTGCATCTCTTTGGTTAACTGGCATCAAGTTATCAACAGTATCAGCATCATTCCTTGAAAACATGTGAGGTAGCAATTCTTTTTGTTTTGATACTTCATCTAAAGATGAATCACTATCTGAACAGCAGTAACTGCATAAGTTTGCTGGTAAAACTTGATCTTGGAAGATATCCTGTTCTGGATTTCCATTATTTTCTTTAAAACACTCCCTTTCCTTTTCTCCTTTGAAAGTATGCATGGTTTGTGCCTTGATGGTTTGAGACAGAACCTCAGGTATACATACTTGTCCTGGACTTATCAAATGCACTGGCTCATTTTCCTTAGGAAGGTAGCACCTTGGTATAGATTTATAAGCATCAAGACTGTTTCCAACAAACTTATCACAGTGTTCTGAAATAGAATTCTGAGAATAATCTGTGGAAGATTGAGGTGCATTAATGCTTTCAACATCACTAACTTGTTTGAGCTCTTTTTTAATTCCACACCATTCAGTGACACCTTTATTATCCCCTAAATTAGCACTATCATTATTGTCTTTCAGTATTTCACTCACACGATTCCAAAGATTTGCTGATCCTTTCTCATCGTGTATTTCAATACTATTAATACACATGTCTGGTAAATCAAGTTCATCATCTTGTTCTTCCAATTTAGAAGCAGTGAAGTATATTTCTGGTATTTCAGCAGGATCATATTTTGTTCCCTTACCACAATAAGTAAAACATGGAGTCTGATTTTCTTGCAGCAATGTGGTATTTTCAGCAAGTTGTAACCCAGTTAATTTTGAATTTGCACACTCATTTTTTCTTGCCTCTCTTTGTTCTTTATCTACTCCTTCAGAATAGTTTATTTCCCTATCAACTTTATCTTCCTGAATAGCATTAGGATATTCTGTTAAGATTTCTTTTGAAAAGATCTCATTGTTACGATATATATTTTTATCTTCTTTATTGTAGCTTAAATTAGTATCTTGCCTATATTTCATGGTAACTGCAGTCACTAATGGTTCAGAACCATGGATATTTTCTGTACCTATATCATTTTTAACTAGTTGGTCAAATGTGTCAGAAAACTTTTCTGTGCTTTTAGAGCTTTCTTTTATAGCCTCAGGAAAAATATTTTGTTTTCTGTTTTCTTGGACTCTATTATGATTAATAATGGGTATGCGGATGTTACTCTCACACTTCATTGCTAGCTCTGACGCACACAGATCTTCTTCACTAGAATCAGTGAGCTGGATCTTCTCTTCATCTTCTACTGCTCCAATTACAGATTGGTTTGGGTAACATTTCTCATTATCACTGTTGGGTCTCTGAATCAAATTAGAGGCTTCAGAGTTTCGTCTACTTTCTAATGCTTCAAGTGTACAGTAACTATGTAAACGTTTATTTTGACTAAGTTTCATTTCTAACATGTCACATTCCAGTTCATTGATACTAATTACTAGCTTATTGAGTTCTTCAGAGTTTATGGTTGTATTATTGCATTCAGCCTGGTTTCCCTCTGACCTCCAAGGGATTTTTCTCTCAACAGACTCTTTTAGATTGTTGGACATTTTATTGATATACAGGCAGAAGTTTTGAGAAGCTGTGACTGATAAAAGTCCGTCTTCTCTCAAAGTTCTTCTAGAGTCATTTCCAGTGTTATTTCTGGATAGACCAGAATGCAGTCCTGCTCCCAAGCAATCATTTTTATTAAATGAATAATGCAAATCTTGAGCTTCTTTTTGCTCTCTTATTGCAGGTGTGCAACAACTTGTATTTTTTCCAGAGTGAATGGAGTTACACACAAGATGATCAGCTATCTCTGGGTGTTTCTGATCTGGAGGATTGCTATTATTTTCCATAAAAGAAGATCTCATCTGACAAGCATCCTTAATCTTAGGTATGTTTTCATAACACATATCTGAGTTGAACTGTGGAGTGAATTTTTCACTTGTTTCACAAGAACGATCAAGTGAAGTATTAGTTTTTCTCTCACTTCCATCTACATTGGAATGCACTGATTTGTCCATCACAAAATCCACAGATAAAGGTGTTCCTGGCTTGGAAGCAGAATTCAGGTTACATTTGTCCCCCTCGCTGCTCTTCTCCATCATATTTCCAGCATTAAAAGTTGGGAAAGCTTTCTGGCTCACATTTTTTCCAGAATAATCAACTTTTAAGCTTGAAGAGGAACCATTCATTAAACCTTTTGTCTGAAATTCAAATCTATTTCCTGAATCCCATTCTTCAGCTTGAGGTACTTCTTCCACTTCTCTAAATGAGGGGACCTCTAAAGCAGATTCTCTCAGGACATCCCTGCTCTCTTGCATACTGTCTTTTTCAGGTTCAGAGGTCTGCATTAATGTTGCAAACTGGTCACTGGAGTGAAGGGCCACTTTATCTATGTGGTTTAACTCAACTGTTTTTGAGTCTCTTGTGTTACTATCTGAATCAGAATTGGCATCTCCCTTTTCAATTGTTCTAAAAAGACATTCTTCAAAATTAGTATTTATATAAATTTCTTCTTTCCGTAAAATAGGAGCATTTGGGACAGATGTTAAGAGGTTGTTTTTAAAATCTTGATCTCCGGAAATCTCTGAATAAAGTGAAGAAACAGACTCTAGGACTGGCTTCAAACAGCTGGATGTTTCTTTCCATTCACAGGTGGATCTTGCTTCGGATAAGCTATTTGGCTGTTGACAATTAGATGTGGGTAAAGAGGCAGCCTCACTGTAACACGGTTTTGTAGGAAATTTGGAAATATAACCAAATGATGTATTTTTTCTTGAAAAAGAAAACGATGATGTGTCTTCTGGAGCTTCAACTTCAAGATGTTTCCTTGTTTCTGGTAAAGGTACGGATGGTGCTGTAGATGAAATTAGCATTTCGATCTTATTTGGCTCATGATAAATCTGATTGGGTTTTTTATAGCAAGTAACAAATGATAATTCAGCAGCTGATTGTCTTACATCATCCCTCTTCATCCAGTAGCCCGATTTATTAGCAGGGTACATCCGAGCAACCCAAAATTCTGAATGGTCTTGAGATGAAGGAACAGTTATTATAGGTCTATTCTTTTGATTTTTCAAATTGTTGGACAGCCAAGCGTCTGTCAAAACTGGAAGATTTTCACCGTCAATGTGTGACCCTTGATCTGCTGAGCCACCTTGACCTGAGAAACTTATTTTCATCTTGTTCGATGTTTGATCACAAACAGAACTAAACTGTGAATTGACATCTAAATAAAAAGAGCTTGCATCGAGACTCAATGCACTACTTTCACTACAGAGCTCAAGCTTGTTCTGCTGATCACTCACAACAGAGTCTGACCTTAGGTTTTGCAACTTCCAAAAAACTTCTGCTGGCACTTCATCGTACGAATCTAGTTTAGATTCTTCTGCAAGATCTGACACCTCATCAGCATCACCTAAGCTATCCAGAGAAAAGCTTCTCGCATTGATAGTCAGATCGCCTGATGTGGATGTGCTTGTTAACTGTGAGAGAGATTGACAATTCTCATCTTTGCAGAGCTTAATAGGTTCTGGATGTATTTCAGAAGAATCGTTCGTATCTTGGCTTTTGGCATTGTTTTCTTTTTCTGTAAGTGAATCTTGTGACATTTGGCTGTCATCACTTTCTGAACCCTCTAATTCCACAGTGTCTATTTGAGCTGATTCCTCCAGATGACTCAATTGTCCTGTCAAGACCTTTGAAGTAGCACATGAAAGGGAATCCACAGAATAATTACTATCTGTGTCAGAAAACTCAACATCCTCACCTTCTTGCCAGCTGATCAGTGGATCAGGGACTGTTTTGGAGATTCTATCATTCAGCATTTCAGCACTATGCCATCTTCTTTTTCCATGACAAAGTGATACATGACTATTTAGATTATTAAGGCTTCTTGCCGAAGGTAAGAACTCATGCTTTTCTAATGAATGTTTGTCCACTGAACCCTTTTTAAAGTTCTTTGGGGTCTGGGTCCGTTGTTGAAGAAATGGTTTACCATATATTGATGATTTTTTAAGTTTCTTAACAGAATTTCCAGGAAATGAACTTTCGTGCTTTTTTCTTTTATCCACCTGAAATTTTCTATTGGCTTCCTGAGCTGCATTCTTTTCTAAGTTTTGAATTAATTCTAGTTCTTTAATTTCAGACCCTTCCTTCTTCGTTTCAGGTTCATGCTTTTCCTTAAAATTATCAGTTGTACAGGCCTTTGATCTCTGGGCTTTAGATCTGGTTGGTCTTAAGCTATTATCTGATCTCTCCATTGTTTGCTTATGTTTATCAAGATAAATGACTTCGGTATTATTACAGTTATTTTCCACTATTCCTTTATTTCTGAAATAGATATCCGGTTTTTTGATTTTCTGTTTCTGGGCTAAGAAAGATCCATCTTTTTCCTCGTGAGTATTTCTTCTGGAATGTTCTTGGACTGCTCTGGGAAAATATTCTGCAGACGGAGATTTCCTTGGTGGATTGATTATGGAGCATGCGTAGTTATGTGCTGAGGTAGATATCTGAGAGGGATCGCTCTTCAAGAAAATACTGTAGAAAAAAAAACCCAACAATTTGAGAATAAGTTTGCCATACTTTGCTATGAATTGGTAAGGCAATTACCCCACTACAGACATTTATACAGGAGCTAAGTGATTAGACAGATTGAGACAAGAGACCAGGAGGACCTATGTTAACAGTTTATTTATTTATTATTTATTATTATTTATTATTTGCATTTCTATGCTGCCCAACTCCCTAGGGACTCTGGGCGGCTTACAGCAAATATAAAAAACTTATTAAAATATAAAAAACTTATTAAAAAGATACATAATAAAAAACATTTAAAAACAATTAAAACCCCATACACACTTTTTCATGGCCGGATCTCGCCAAATTGCAGAAGCGAGATCAACGGCCCCAAGCCTGCCGGAACAGTCAGGTCTTCACCGCTTTCCGGAAGGCCAACAGTGTGGGGGTAGTCTGGATCTCGGGAGGTAATTGGTTCCAGAGGGCCGGGGCAGCCACCGGGAAGGCCTAACCTGGCCCTGAGCCATGTAGGGCTTTAAAGGTAATAACCAACACCTTGAATTGTGCACGGAGACCAATAGGGAGCCAGTGCAGCTCGTGGAGAATTGGTGTAATATGGGTGTACCTAGGTGCAGTTTATAGTATGACTTTGTTGTCTAACCAAAAAATGTATATACTGTATGTACATTAAATTAATAATGTGGCATTTTCTTCATTCCTATATTCAATTCTTATTCCCAAACAATTTGTCTGAAGAACAAAAGAATTGCCCTTCGTTAATCAGATACAAATAACCGTTAATTTATTTAAAGCTTTTAGATTGCCTGAAAGAATTTCTACCTTTAAGTGCTGGCTGTCATCTTTAAAATCCTAGGTGGCATGGGGACAGGTTACTTGGGGAATGCCTGATACCTACTGCTTGTCCCACCAGATCAAGGAGCTTTCTCCAGGTCCCATCAATGCAGCAGCGTCACTTGATAGGCCCTAAGAAACCTGCTTTATCTGTCATGATATCTGTCTCATGGAACAGCATCCCCATTGAGAAATGGACATACTTGTTGGCCTTCCAGAAGGTTGTGAAGATCTGGCTATTCTCCCAGGCATTGGGACTCAGAGGTTAATGGAACTCTAATGTTGGTGGGTCCAATAAATTGGTATGCAGATTTTATCATGAGGCTCTCATAGCTTTCTTTTAATAGTTTGTAAACTGTTTTTTGTTTTTATCTCTGTTCACTAATCAGAGTTCCTGTTAGTATAGATGGGATGGGGAGAAGGGGGCATAAAATAAATAAAATGAAGGTACTGAATAGTGAAGATTTAGACAAAGCCTATAAAACCTTGAAGCCACATCATACAGCTAGAAACAAATGCTTTTAAAAATACCATATCTTATTAACATTTGTAATTTTTATTACACTGATAGGATTATGTGTACTTCACTGCAATATGCTCTAAGTAGGATTACTTTTGAAGTCTGTCAGGAAATGTCATGTTGCACAACAAAGCATGGTATTTACTGGTTGGGAGATTGTGCTAATGTTGAGCTAGCTATTTCCTGCTTTAGATTCTCCCACTAACTGAGATCAGACATGTGTTGACAGGAGTCAGGGCTTTTGGTTATACATTCTTCCCTTACAAGTTTGTCTCCACAGAGGTTTGTCTAGGTATACACATTTTCTCTCCAATGAAATATATAAAGGATTTTAGGGATTTTTAAAAGGTACAGGGAGTCGTTGGTTAATAATGGTCACTGGGACCAGAATTTCTGCTGCTAAACTATCACCTCTAGACAAAATGGCGGCACACAAATCTAATAAATAAAATAAAAAGAATCACAGTACTTAGTGACAGTAATCTTGGCATTCCCCCTTCCCATCATTAAGCGAGGATTGCAGCTCATTGAGCAAGTCCCAGGTGGCTTGCAAGAAAGCCAGCAAGCATGTAAAGTGCAATGTGAAGTGTAGCACAAGGGTTGTGGGGCTGGAGGTGGCTTCGGAGGGGTGGGGAAAGGCCCGCAAATGTCCCATGAGGTGCAGTGCTAATGCAGCAGGGCCAGAGGTGACTGCTGACAGGTAAGGGAGGGTGTGCGAGTGGCCCACAAGGTCCGGCACAGCATGAACACTCCCAGGCTGTGGTGGCTGCTATCAGTTGAGAGAGAATATGCAAGTGGCCTGTGACGTATGTGCAAGCACTATAGCCGTGATGGCGAACCTATGGCACGCGTGCCAGAGGTGGCACGCAGAGCCCTCTCTGCTGGCACACACGCTGTCACCCCAGGTCAGATCTCCGTGGCGTTTCTTTCGTGAGCTTCTGTTTCCCTGCAAACGACGAAACAGAAGCTCACATAAGAAAAAGATCTGACCTCTTGCAGCACTGCCAGTGTTGGGATGCCCTGCCTCCCGCCAGCCAGCTGGTCTTCGGGTCTCTGCTGCGCATGCGTGCATGTCTGTGCATGTGCACATTTGTGCATGCTCGCACTTGCACGCGGTTGTGCGTGCACCTCTCAGTTTGGACATGCGCACACACGCAGTTTGGGCACTCGGTGTCTAAAAGGTTCGCCATCACTGCACTATAGGGTCAAGGGTGGCTGCTGCTGGTTGAGGGAGAGTCCACCAGATTGAAGCATGGCAGAATACTTTCCTAAGCTAATAGACCTTGTTGTGGAGCTGATGGTAGAGGTCCCTCAGCTTTTGATGCTGGGAGACCCATATAAAGGTTATATGAAGCATCAAGAATTCATGGCCAACATGGCAACCATGAGTTTGCTCAGATTTCACTTCTGAGCACTTGATTTGATATTAGAGGATGTTAGACTTAATCCTTTTCTGTGATGAGGTTTATTGCTCCTGATCACTTGCACAGATGGTAGAACTGATTAGGATGGTTTTGCCTGATAGACCAAGATAGATTTTTCCAAGTTCCTATGGATTTTTCCAGCAACCTGGCAGAAGATTCCATTGACCCCTAGTTGAACTCTGAAACATAGAGGTGGCCAGAACGTTAAATGAGGTTTTCTCAAGAGGCCTTTTTGTATTCATGAATTAGGGGGATATTCTTGGTTTACTGATAAGTTCTTGGAAATAAAATGACTATGATGCTAGGAGTATTGTGTGACAATACAGGACTGAACCACTGTTGACACAGGTTACAGTTTATCCTTGAATGTACAAATGCAACTTCATTGTGTTTGTGGAATTTGCCTCAACAAGCATTTCTTAGGGTAATCTGCCCATTTTTAGTGGGTGAAAGGAAAGTGAATCTTCCCACTTGGGACACAATTTTAAGGCTATAACAACTCAAATTCACTCTGGCATGCACTCTGCATGGGTGAGGTTAGAGGAGGTGAATGAAATAGTGTCTTGCGATGTTATCTGGGATTTGTTTTAGCCTATTGATTCCACAGAAGAAGATATGGTGATGTGTAGGATACATTCTGACATGTGTGAGATAGATCCGTGAGATAGATCCATGCCCTACCTGGATTCTTCAGGAAGCCCAGAAAAGTCTAAGCATGTGGATCAGAGAGGTACTCAATGCCTTGCCAGGGCATTTATATATACCACTTTCTACGTGCATTCACACATACATTAAAAGCTAAGTACAAATGTTATTTACCTGGATTGTGGTGACTGAGGTTTTAAGCAAGTCTTCCTTTGGCATTGCAAAGGTTCTGGGTTTGATCTTGGCCATGAACGTTTGCTGTTTGAAGACTTAATGCTGGTATCTTGATTCAAGAACTGCAGAGATATCACACTTTTTTTGCTGACCCAGCAAGTAGCTTCTAACCATTCCAGGTTTTTCTTTGCTTCTAACAATTTCTGCTTCTTCACAATCCTCTCCAAATGCAGTTTAAGCTTCTTCTGACTCAAATGCCTTTCTGCTTTCTTCAAAGAGTATTTCCGTAAAAGTTCTAGCTGCACTAATTTCTTTTTGTTCTGCTCTGTCCAGGAAGGGCCAATCTCCAATTCTGATTCATGCTGAACTCCAGCTTCAGCGTATGATTTGACCTCAGTCTGAACAGCACACTCCCGCTGCTCCTGGCTTGCCAAACGTTTCTTTTCATCAATGAGCCACTGCCGATCTAGGAACAAACAAAATTAACACAAAAATTAAGAAGTGTTCTTGCTTTTACCATCTTACTAATTATCAACTGATAGGATCTATTTAAGCGTTAAGGTAACATTAAATTACTTCTATGTTGATTTTATCCAGGAAAGTGTCAATGTTAATTTTTTGCAGGAAAAACAACAGAAAGTCCTATGGCATTTTAAACGCTAACAAATACTATATGCTGTTAAGTTTTCACGATCTTTTTCTTACAGCATTTCTTTGATTTCTTCATGCATTTGATTTTTTTAAAAAAATTCATTTCATTTCAAGAAATCAAATAAAGTCAGGCAATAGCATTATCCCTGAGATTTAGATGGCCCTAACACTATTAGTTTTTTTTTTTTTTTAGAAAGCCTTGAAGACCTTAGGCATTGGGGCCAAGCTGGTAATGAAGTCCTTATTTTTTTTTATTGAAATATCATCTTTTAGGGGCTTTGGCTATATAATATTATTTTGTGATACTATCTGTGTTTTTATGGATTTTGTATTGTGAGCTGCTTAGTCATATGGCTGAGATGAGCAGTAAATTCAATCAGTCAATCAGTACAAAATAGCTTTTGCAATCCCATGAACTGTGATCTATTGCCTATACTGCCTTTGAAACAAAGTCAAAGGCCTTGAAATCTTGCTGTTCTACACAATCTCATTAGTGTTTAATCCTGTTATTATTAACAACAGCTAAATTGCAAATAGCACTTAGTTGGCAAGGCTGATTTCTGGCATCAGTACTGCTTTACCTAATTCAGTATAAAGGGTAAAAGAAATCAAATTAAACAGATATATACCGGAGCCTACCTTTTATTATATCCTTCTAGAAAAAATGTTGCGGTACTGAAAGCTACTGCTCTGAATTAATTACTTAAACTGTAACTAAAGGAGGTGTGTGAGAAACATTAACAAAAATAGCTACCCAATTTTGGAGTTGTAATTTTTTTTTCTGATCTTAAGATTTTCTGTAACTGTTTATAATGTGACAATAAGCTATTGTCTACTTTGTGACAAAAATAGGGGGTTTTTAAAATAGAAAAAGTTCTGAAGTTTTTGAAGTAAGAACTAGCATATTTAAAATACAATGATCATCAATATTATTTTTAAATGAGAAGAAGACTGAATAGCAATAGCACTTAGACTATATACCCCTTCACAGTGCTTTTACAGCCCTCTCTAATCGGTTTACAGAGTCAGCGTATTGCCCCCGACAATCTGGGTCCTCATTTTACCAATCTCGGAAGGATGGAAGGCTGAGTCAACCTTGACCCTGGTGAGATTCGAACTGCCAACTGCTGGCAATTGGCAGTCAGCAGAAGTTTCCTGCAGTACTGCAGTCTAACCACTGCGCCACCATGGCTCAGTAGGACGCCACAAAATTGAATGTATCTGTGGATTTTTTATTCTATCAATGTCAAGAGAGATGTTATGGCCATGCTTACTCACTGACAGCAGTTATTGGACAAAAACATGTTGAATCATTCCCTGGATGATTTACAGAATATTTATAGAATAACAGAATTGGAAGGGACCTTGGAGGTCTTCTAATAAGAGGTAAAAAACTCAGCATGTCATACTTTCTCTGATCTGCTGATCAATTACTGCCTGATCACGCTCCAGCTCTTGCTCAGCTTTGATTTGCCCATCCAGGATTTGCTGCTGTAATTCTTCAATATATTGTTGCTGATGTTGAATTTCCCTGCTTTGAAGAATCTCATGGTTTTTCAACTTTGGCTGGCATTCTTCGTATGCAAGATCTCTCCGTTCATTGCTAGAAAATTTGAAAAATATTTTAAATAAAGAAAGAAACATGTTTCTATCCTTTTCTGTCAGATTAGCTTTTAAATCAGGAAAAATGGAAACATCTATTTGTATGATGAAAGATTTCAATACTGGTGAAGGATAGCAAAGATGATATGCTGAAACGATAAAATGCATTTGTGTGTCTGAGAACAGACTAGTTCATATGTGTGATGTCACAGTAAGGTCAGAATTCTCATTGGTCACATTAAACAGAAGATAAATCTCATCCACTATTCTATTTTGCCACCAGTCATATAATCAATCCTACACTGTATGTGGCTCAAACTCATTAACTGTTAGGTTCAACCCAAGGAAATATTTTATTACCTAATTACATTTAGAACCTCATGAATTAAACAATGCTGGCATCTAAATATCTAAATATGATACTGTATTTATGTACTCACACAAACAGTTTTATAAGGCTGGAAAAAACTGGCCATCACTATAATTATTGTTAAATCCAACTTTAATGAGGAGAATTGCACTTCTAACCTTGCATAAAATGTAGAATGTGTTATACTATGCTAAATACTAGGTGCAATTCCAATTATCACACCTGATGGCTTTATGAGTAGTTTCTTCATATGAGTTCACAACATGGACCTCTTTTTTTTGTAACCCCTTGGTCCCTGTTCACAGATTGACAACCCACAGCAGATTGTGGGGATGTTCAGGAGATTGAAGAGGAAGGAGAATTTTCTTCCCAGTGTCATTCTGTTGGCAAGATGGGTGAACTGATAAAATCCTTGGGATTGAAAAACTTCCATTTTTTACAAAAGAGAAGTGATGATTCTTTATGTGCAAGCACATTGTCCTCCCCTCAATCATCACTCTGTTTCTGAACCCACTTCTCATTCCATCCGGCTTTTTCTGACTTTAACCTTCTACTAGTGTTTTGAACAGGATCAGCTAAAAGCATAAAGAACAGGCGAAGTATAAGGTCCAGTAACAAAAAGATTGAATTATGCTCTTTGTGCCTGAAAAAAATAAACAAACAAGCAAGCAAATCTCCGGTGCCTGTTTGCTGCAAGAGCTCATTTTTATTTGTCCGGTGCCTATAAACACAGATGAGTCAACACTTTCTAAAAGCAGTAAGACCCTGTTTTTTAAAGATAATATATTACTATTTTACTCCACACTATTAATTTCTGTTCAAATTTATCCTAAACTCCATTTGAAATATTAAAGTGATACTTACAATACTGAATACTGAAAGCAGATGACCTCGATAATATATTACAAGACTTTCCTTCTGGACAGATTAAGGTGTCACGTGAAGATCAGGCTTAAGTAGTAATTTATCTGTAGTTGAAATATAGCTGGGGAGAGCCCAGCAGACCTAAGAGAGTATTCCCAGAATCCTGTCTGGTTTATCTTTTACCTGATATTTCTGAATTCTTGTAAAGGCTTGTAATCAAACTGGTTAAATGTTCAAAACTACATTACTAACTGGATTCACACAAGACACTAGGCTAAAATATGACTGACAGATAGTCACTGTTATTAGATTTATAGATCAATGCATGTGGATTATTCTGAATCAAAATCAAACTTTCTCCAGTTTCTTTTGTAGTCCTCAAGTATTTTACATTGGCCAAAACTCTTTTATCTTTCTCCCTCCAAACATAAAAATGGGAAACGTAAACACATCCAAAATGTACTTAAACTAAATAATGGAAGACAGGTTTTAGTAACATTAAATGAGAAGCTTATAATATTTAGATAAATCTCAATATTTTAGAAGCAGATATTGGATATGCACAAAGCTGAAGGGCTATGTAATTATCTTCTTTGTAGTCACCAAAACATTTTGCTTATGGCCAGAACAATAGGAAGGATAATATTAAAGGATAAACTTTAAGAAACATTCCTTTTTCTAAGCATAACACTGTATGCTAATATTGTGATATAAAGCAGCGGTACACATTTAATGTCATATGGGAAATTATGAGTATTTTGCTGCAAGGTGTTCCAATGATGTCAGCACGTTCAAGCCAAAAAATAAGTACAGTCATCTCTATGTTGAGAACAGAAAGGTCATTGCAATAAGCTGGTGGGTAAGGAAGTTTCATACAGTGACTCTGACAATAGTTATTGTGGAATACATTAGAACCTCTATTACAATAAAACTACTGTAGAGAACTAAAAAATGTTATGGCCTGGGGTTATATCTCTCAAACCGCAATCGGTTCTGATGTTTAAAATACAAACATGAATTTCAATAACTAGATTGACATATATTTTATAGATAATAAATCATAGTGTAGCCTTAATTAGAACTCTAGCTTTTTTTATCTATAACTCCTTTTTTTCCAAATATTCTATGCAAAGTGCATATGCTAAATAAAGGTAAAGTAACCAATCATTTTACATTCTAAAAGCATACCTCTCTAATTCAAGCAGCCAGCTGTTTTACAGATTAAAAAAAAAAAACATTGCCATCCAAGTATTGGAACAATTTTAGATGCTTTCAGGCACTCATATATCTGCATTTCAAGCCCCCACCCCCACCCCAATGTCCCTTACTGCTTAAGTTCCATTGCTTTCAAATTCAAACATAACATCAAAAGATAAATAATCCACCTGAAAGAGATAGAGAATAGAAGACTATGTTCTGTTTCTGTTTTTGCAATTAGAAATGTAGATCCAACATCAACTAAAGCATGTGGAATACAGAATGCCCTTCTGGAATATTAACACATATTCCTCTTCAAGTAAATAAGCATGACAGCATTATTACAACATTGGTATTTATATTAAGAAAAAGTAACAATGCAAATTTTAAAAATTCAACTGACCTTTAAAAAACATATATATTTAGTTACTGAGAATATTTCCAGGATTGTAGAAACAGCTGGGTTCTTGTTTCTATTTTACAGCAAGCACACTAAATTAACCTTCAATACAATCGTATTTTCTCTGTGATGTTTTGTCATCGGGTTCCTGCAATCCTATTGTATAACTCCTTCCTCCCTTCACAAAACACCTTTAAGGCTGATGCAGAATCTGGCGGCTTCTACAGCATAATGCAGTTTTTAGTAGCTATGGCAGCAACTGCCGAGTCAATGAAACCAAGGGCTTTGCTGCAGTCAAATACTGAGCCACAAAAACACAACATGAGCAAAAAAAAAAAAAAAATCGACAAAACAAAAAAAAGGACTTAATAGAAAAAAAAGACTGAAAAAAAAAAAAACAAAAAAAAAAAAAAAAAAAAAAAAAATCCCTATAGTCCTTTAAACCCATAACCTTCTTTAAAGAAAAAGCTTTATCAGAAAAATTGTTTCTTGCTCTTGTAGATTTTATTGAATGCTTGCTTAATAAGGGTATGGAAAGATCATAAATCTGCTACACGTTCTCCCAAATAATTGAAAGCTGGACAGTTAGAGCCTTTAGAATCTGAGTTGCAACACACTGGTTCATCCAGCAATTTGAATTCCTGTTCAATTCCTCTCCTCCCTAGACTACCCCATCCAATTAAGAGTCAGTTTCCAAAACCACATCATAAACCAAGCACAAGATCCAGCAGTAACAACTATGCTGGAGCAGGTATTAAATTTAACTGAGGAATTCTACAGCTAACTCTTGTGAAATAATACAGCTAGGATAAAACTCTAGAATTTGTTAAATGGAGCAGGGAGGCTACATTGTGGTGTAAAAATTCAAATGTATACAAATATTCATAATAAAGTTTTTCTAAATTTTATGTGCACATATATACGCTTACACACATACACAAATGAAACCTACATTTTGCAGATACAGGAGCAGTTAGCAAATCTTCTGTCAACCTATCCCAACTGAAGTTTATGAAAAGACAATATGATTATTTAAATCAGAAATATGAGTACCTTGAACATTTAAAAGTAGCATAATACTTAATATTTTTTTTTCTACAGCTTTGTAGAAATGCTTTTTAGATGCCATTGATATATGTAACCCCCAGCTTTTCCTGTGGATGTTCCTATTGTAATACCACTGGGGTGGATTAATAAATCCTACACAGTAAAGACTGAAGTGCAGTTGGTAATGATCTACTGACACAGGGAACTAGTTTTAATATTATTTAGTTGGCTTCATTATTTAACTATTACATCTGTTGCTTGGAATACACAAGAGCTTTTCATCAGTTTAGGTAGTAAGTCACATGCATTGCATCTCCTTCTCAGAAACAAATAAATTAAATTATGCCCAATCTTGTACCAGGAAAAGCATTAGGTGTGTAGTTGTCCCTGAAAAACAAGGGGGGAGGGGAGAAATGACACCAATTGTGGTGGCCAAATCATTCACAGGATCTGACATCAGAGAACAGATGACCTAAAATTAAGAGCACACCAGGCCGGTTCTAGATTCAGCTCAAAATTAAATGGACTGCATGGTGATTGCAATAGTCTTTTTTTCCTTCCTTTTTGTTTTTAGTTTTCTCTTTTTTCTAATATGTATTTTTTATACTTTGACATTTAGCTGCACTGTTTGGCAATGGGATTTGTCATTTTTCCTACCTGCTAAAACATCAACGCTCTTACACTGTTCTCCTATGGTCCAAGGATCATTCATAAGGTTCTTACATGGATTTTGAGAAAGTAAATCCAAATACCTTTCAATTTATTTACTTTTATTTTTAAGAGATGGATTGAAGGGGTGTATCTTACAAGTTCTCTAGCATCTACCACAGGCTAGAATATTTAAGCAAGGTTAGGCCTATCAGTAATTCCCTGATGGGGAACTGTTATAAAAAGTAAAGAATTTTTTCTCTCTTCCCTATCAATCACATAAACTAATGCCACACAGAATATAAGAAAATGCATAATGCTTTATTTAATTTTCTTTACCTACTATAGGGTGCTGGCCAAGATGTATTGTACAGGTAGTCCTTGACTTACAACCATTTGTTTTGTGACTGTTTGAAGTTATGGCACTGAAAAAAGTGACTTATGACCGGTTTTCACATTTACAACCATTGCAGCATCCCTATGGTGATGTGACCAAATTCAGGCGCTTGGCAACTGACATGTATTTATGGCAACTGCACTGTCCTAGGGTCATATGATCACCACTTATAACCTTTCCAGCCATCTTTCAATAAGCAGAGTCAATGGGGGAAGCCAGATTTGCTTAAAGACGGCATGATTCACTGCGATGATTTGTTAAACAACTGTGGCCAAAATGGTGATAAAATAGGGTAAAACACACTTAATAATAACTACCTCGCTTAGCAACAGAAATTTGACGCTCAATTGTGATCATAAATCGAAGACTACCTGTGTTTTAAAAACCTTCCCTGAAGAAGAAGATTGATTAGTAATTATGGAAAAGTATATAAAAAAGTTTTCTTCATGCTAAAATTGGCAAATTAAAGACTTCCCCTAATGTAACTCCATTCCTGGTGACAACATGGACATGTTCATAAAGTTTCCTTGGTAATGTCTGGAATTGCTTTCAAACTCCCACTCTATTTTACAATCCTGAGCATTTCTAATGGTCTTCCATCCAAATATTAACCAGATTTCATGCTTCTTTTTGGATAGCCAGCATCAGCTTAGCCCATATAACTGCGTAGCTTTCTTCATGCTTTTCTTTCCACATGTGGATTTATGTCTTTGGATTTGCACATTAAAGCTCTTGAATTTAAATGTCTGCAGACAGACTGCAGATTATACCCCAATAAATACTGGAATCCCTTTTAAACTTATTACTGATACTCCAATAAGAAGATCAGTGACGGGCATGGTTCCTGAACAATTATAGTAACAAAATTTCTCCTCTAGACAGTCTTATATGAGCAAGAAGTCATGAAAAATGAAATTATAAATGAATAGCAATAGAAACAACTGTTTTAGATCCCTCAATTAAGGAAAATAATTGATGAAGGCCCAAAACAATCTAAACTACTACTCAAAACTGTGCAAAAGAAGATTGCGGCCACAGATTAATGTCTGCATCCTACAGTCTATAGAACATCACCTTATATTCACCCCACTACCCTATGATCTTATTATGGAGGCTCCCCCACACAAATTAAAGGCAATTCTCACCCGTATTCCTAAAGGTCCACCCTGCCTCTTTCAGTGAGGTCAACATCAGAGGTGGGTTCCTCCGGGTTCGGACCGGTTCACCCGAACCGGTAGCAACCCGCTGGTGATGTCATGGAGCCGGTTCGGTTGGTGCCGGTCCGTGGACGCTGCCATCTTTTTTTTGGGAATTATTTTTTTTGGAATTATTTTTTTTATATATTTTTTTCTTCTGTGCATGTGCAGAAGCTGAGTTGCCAGCACTGCGCATGCGCCGCCATCTTGTTTTCAGCTTTTTTTTTTTGGATTTTTTTTGGAATTTTCGGCACTGCGCATGCGCCATCTTGTTTTCGGCCTTTTGTAAAAAAAAAAATTTGGAATTTTCGGCACTGCGCATGTGGCGCGGGAAGAAGCGAACCGGCGGCGAGATAAGTTAGAACCAACCCCTGATCAACATATTAGATGATTTACTAAGCCCTCTGCAAACAACACTCCCCCACACCCTCCCCAAATTTGCTTGTTCCAAAATTGAAACAAGCCTTAACTTTTACGGAATCTTCCTCAAAATTACAATGCTGGTAAAAGATAAAGGTAAAGGTTTCCCCTGTCCAGTCGTGTCCAACTCTAGGGGGTGATGCTCATGTCACTTTCTTAGCCGAGAGAGCCAGTGTTGTCCAAAGACATTACTGTGGTCATGTGGCTAGCATGACTATATGCCGAGGCACACAGAACGCTGTTACCTTCCCAACAAAGTGGTATCTATTTATCTACATGCATTTGCATGCTTTCGAACTGCTAGGTGGGCAGAAGCTGGGGCAAGTAACGAGGGCTCATCCAGTTGTACAGCACTCGGGTCTCGAACCCACACTGTTAATTTTCCAGCCAACAAGCTCAGTGTCTTTAACTGCTGAGCCTTCAATGTTGGAGGTATTAGTAATTACTCAAGGTATTAATTATTTAATATCTATATATACCACTGAATATCTGAAAATTTCTAGACGTTCTATAATGTAAAAGTCCACTGGACAAGAACTTGGGGGTGGGGGGAATTAAATTCCAGTCTACCCTCAGTTTACTAGATGACTTTGGCCCATCTAGTAGTCCAGCTTACCTCACATCACTTTTTGTGTGTGAAGAGAAATAGAGAAACAGAGCATTGCATATACTGCTTTGAGCTCCTAGATTTAAGGTGCAATACAAATCTAATTAACTAATAAAAGCTAAGTTTTGTCATCCCTATAAAACCTGGGCTAAGTTTCCCTATAGACGTTTTACAGACATTTCCCTGCAGACTGCCCTTTTAAGTCACCTAGGGTTGCATTTACAACGCAAATTTTTTTTTAGACCAGCTTTTAGCCATGTTTTATGTGTGAATGTAGTGGGTTGTCTGGTTTGATTATGAATGGAATAATATGTCTGATTGGTTGTGTTAGTGAGAATGGGTGAGCCGGGGGAGGGAAATGGAGCCTCCTCTGCTGAGTGTACTAACATGGGGGCCCAGATGGGGGCCCAGATCTGACCCTGGGCTTGGTATGAATGATATTGTTGGCCTGCCGGATAGAGGGGGGGGGGCAGTGAGGTGGGGGATGGGATCTCAAGGAGGGTGGCGGGTCGGAGCATCCCAGTGGTGGTTGGGAGAGGTGGGTATGGCGGGAACCGAAGGGCAGACCATGTGTGAAGAACTAGTACTCGCTGGATCAAAGTGATTGCTTGTTCTGACCCTTCTGGTGACTTTGGTTTTCAGGGCCCTGGCCTCAGGCTGCTGCTGCCCTGCCAAGGCCCCCATCAGCCCCGGAGCAAAGCCGGGAAGGCGAGAGGGGCAACGGTGGGGGCAACCGCGCTCCGGGACGGCACATGATAGGGGATGCGCTGCTGCTGGGCCGGAGCATGGTTGCCGCCACCGTCACCCCTCTCACCTTCCCGGCTTCAGCTCCGGGACCTTCGCGGGCTGGGAAGCGTCGGGGCGCGCACCTACGGAGCTCTGCCGGCCTCAGGTCCGCCGGCCTCCGGGCTGGCGGGGGCCTTGGCGGGGCAGGGAGAAAGCGGCGGATGGCCGTGCCAGGCGGTCTCTGAGCCTCGCCAGGAAAGTAAGCTGAGCGCCGGCCAGAGCACTTTCTTCCTTCTCCCGCTGCCAAGAAGAGTGAGTAATTTGGAATTTTAGGAGCATCTCATAGCTGCTGTCACAAGATATTTGCCTTGGGGGAGGTTGCTTTCTACTGCAGAAGAAAGAGAGAGAGACAGGAAAGAAGAAAGCAAGAGAGAGAGAGAGAGGAAGGAAGGAAGGAAGGGAAAGAAAGCCGGGTGCCGGCCAGAGCACTTCCCCCCTTCTCCCGCCGCCGAGAAGAGTGAGTAATTTGGAATTTTAGGAGCATCTCATAGCTGGTGTCACAAGATATTTGCCTTGGGGGAGGTTGCTTTCTACTGCAGAAGAAAGAGAGAGAGACAGGAAGGAAGGAAGGAAGGAAGGAAGGAAGGAAGGAAGGAAGGAAGGAAGGAAGGAAGGAAGGAAGGAAGGAAGGACTTATGAACACAATTGAGCCCCAAATTTTGGTTGCTAAGCAAGAGCGTTGTTAAGTGAGTTTCACCACATTTTACAAGTTGGCCACACCCACCCGGTCATCTGATCACCAAGCATGCCCACCCGGTCACATGACCACCAAGCACGCCCAACGAGTCACCTGACAACCAAGCCACGCCCACCTGACATCAAGCCACGCCCACAAAATAAGCCACGCCCACAGAACCTGTAGGGAAAATTTTCACATTTCACCCTTGGGTTGGAGTGATTGAGTGTAGTAAGGCATTTACTGGACAGATGCCCTTCCTGACGCCTATGTGGAGTTCTCAGCAGGTATTTTCTCTTTGTGCCCTGATAGAGAAACATCTGTCTCTGTCTAAGATTGAACTCTCAACCTTCTGAGTGGGAGCATCTTTACCTCAAGGCCACTGTGCTGCTCTATAGAACTGTAATACTTAATTACTTTATTTCCCATTGGCATAATTCTAGTAGATATGCTCCACTTCCTCACACACTTTCAATTTCTCTCAAAATAAAAGAAAATATTATTTATATAAACACTAAAATGAAATTAAAATAAATAAAATGTTTGGTTAATTCACTACCATAGAACAGTGAAGGAATGAATTCTAATACTGGCTCATTCATATTGCAAAAAGAAATTACTAGCATTGTAAAGGGGAAAAAATACAGAGTACAGAAAAATGGCATCTTTGTTCAGTTAAAACTCTTTTTAACCTACCTTTTTGCTTCAGCTGGATAAAAGCTATAGGAAAGGGAAGAAAAATCTCCATCCAGATCTAGCCATTCAAGAGATCTGAAATTCAGTGCAGAGGAAGTTTCACAGATCTGTTAAAAACAAACAATGTGGAAGAAAATAAAAATCATAGAAGCTTTAAACTACTTGTACTCTTCATTTTTGCTGAGTTCTATTGTAGAATATAGTCCAGTGATGGTGAACCTATGGCACGCGTGCCACAGGTGGCACACGGAGCCATATTTGAGGGCATGCAAGGCGTTGCCCTATGTCAGCTCCAGCGCGCATGTGCGCGCTGGCCAGCTGATTTTCGGCCTTGGGGAAGGCTGTTTTCGCCCTCCGGAGGCTTCAGGAGGCTTCCCTGAAGCCTCCGGAGAGTGAAAAATGGCCCAACGGGCAAACCGGAAGTCCATTTTTTCCGAACTTCCGGTTTGTCCGTTGGGCCATTTTTCGCCCTCCGGAGGCTTCAGGAGGCATGTGCGCATGCGCGGGGGCAGCGTGCATGCGCAGGGGGCAGCGTGGGGGTTGTGCGCATGTGCGGGGGGAGGGAATGGGTGTGGGCATGTGCGCACACGCTAGCGCACATGCACACACCCTTTTGGCACGTAAACCAAAAAAGGTTCGCCATCACTGATATAGTCCCTTATTTCCTGGAGCCCAGTATCTGAATAGCCCAAATATATATTTCATTTCACTTTTATATTGTAGGTTTAGACATGAATCAAAGTATTTTGCAGTAATGGCAGATCATGTCCTGAATGTTCTCTTCTCAATCTCTGGCACATGTTGTTACCAGATTAAGTGCTATATCTGCAAAAAGAAAAAGAAAAAAAAGCAGGATGGACATGATGGCACATATATTTCCTTCAGTACCAGAAAACTATAGAAGTGTTTTGATGTACTGAAATGGAAACATTGGTGGTGAGAGCAATATGAAAGCTATATCCTCAAGGACAGTGTAACTAGCCAACAAATATGACTGGGTGGCAAGACTAATGAAGAACCATCATAACAGATTGTGTGAATTCTCAGTTACGTATCATGGCCCTTTCTTTTTCTTTTCAATGCCTTTTAAAAGCACTTAACTTTATTGGCTAACAACATATGTTTAAATATTTTCCCCTATTTACCGTAGCAATTGGGAAAGAAAATTAGAACGCTCTCTAAACTTACTGAACGCCTCTGCCTTAAAAGGGCAGCTTCAGCAGGATGGTTAAATCTAAATTTGTGAATTTTGCCAAGGACCACTACAGCTCCTAAAAAGGAGGAAGGGGGGAAAAAAGCAAAATTAGAAAATGATAAACTTTTTTCAAAATATTTTATGTATATTTAAACTACAGATTGTCATCATCATCCTATAAATATTGGCAGGGCTTTCTTTGCAGAGGCCAGATAATGGAAAAATACAAATTCCAAAAAGAAGGCTATATAAGGGACTAAAATAGTAAGCAAGGATAAAAATAAAATAAAGCAACAGTAAAATACAAAGACACGTGAATTAACATTAAATTTGAATTAATATTCACCATGTATGGGGAATTAATCTGAAAGTGCATCTATCTTGGCTCACTTACCTAAGGAGATACAAAGGCCAGAAAGCAAATTTATCAGACTGGACAGAGCAGTTTAACAATACAGTGCTTCGAATGTTTGAACGTCAATACAGAAATACACTCATTGGCTCCCTCAGGCAACATCTTATAAAGTTTTATTTATTTATTTATTTGTTTGTTTGTTTGTCAAACATGTACAAGATAGCAGGTATAGGTATAAACATAAACATAATCAAAGTGAATACAGATAGATGAGGACAATAGGACAGTAGGACAGGGACGGTAGGCACGCTGGTGCGCTTATGCACGCCCCTTACAGACCTCTTAGGAATGGGGTGAGGTCGACAGTAGACAGTCTAAGGTTAAAGTTTTTTGGGTTTGGGGAAGAAACCACAGAGTCAGGTAGTGAATTCCAGGCATGGATCGTTCTGTTGCTGAAGTCGTATTTTCTGCAGTCGAGTTTGGAGCAGTTTACATTAAGTTTGTATCTATTGTGTGCTCGTGTATTGTTGTGGTTGAAGCTGAAGTAGTCATTGACAGGTAGGACATTGTGGCAGATAATTTTATGAACTACATTTAGATCGGTTCTAAGGCGACGTAGTTCTAAGTTGTCTAAGCCCAAAATTTCAAGTCTTGTGGAATAAGGTATTCTGTTGCGAGTGGAGGACTCTTCTCGTAAAATATTTTTGGACTCTCTCAATTGTATTAATGTCCGATATGCAGTGCGGGTTCCAGACAGGTGAGCTGTATTCGAGAATTGGTCTAGCGAACGTTTTGTATGCTCTAGTTAGCAGTGTAATGTTGCCAGAGAAGAAGCTACGCAGGATTGACTACTCTTAGTGCCTTTTTGGCAATGTTGTTACAGTGGGCTTTGGCACTTAGATCATTAGATATGAGTACTCCAAGATTCCATAGATTATGTATTCTATAATTATAATTATAATTCCATAGATTATGTATTATGTGCAGAAATACTTTCTTTTGTTTGTCCTGACGTATATTGCAAAGAAATTTAATGGGTGACTCATGTGTTCAAATATTATGAAACAGGAAGAAAAATGTGTATGATGGTTAGATGGTTTTAAAGGATTTTAAAGGAATTAGATAAACCTACGGAAGATAGAACTGTCATTAGTTACTATTAGTTCTATATCTGATTTCATCCTTAGGTATGAATTTTAGGCATTAAAAATTCTGTGAACATCAAATTCTTACCTTGTGATAAACGAACAGAATCAGTTACTTCATGATGATTTACAACACAATGTGCTCCCTGAAGAGGCCGCAGAGTCACAATCCCATGCCGATTGTCTACAATACAATGGTCCCTTTCAATCCCCTGACCCTGCAACACTACAAAGTGTATGGATTTCAAACCTTCAGTGTATCTAGAAAAACTTGTCAGAATTGATATGTTTATTAGTAGTAATAATTATTTCTACAATGCCTAAAATGATGAAGACATGGATGGATGGCTTGCAGGTTACTATCCCCTCTGGCAACCAGTTAGTCAGTATGAACAGCTGAGTAGCAGGAAATGGGCTGCTACTTTACTGTTACTATAACTAGTGGAAAAGCAGCAATTTAATGCTCATAAACCAGGTTAATGTGTTAGCTGGCTGGATCAGATTTCTTGCTGAAAGTTATTAAAAGAAAACCAATAATTTCCATTGATTCCTAGATGAAAGAAGACACTTTTTTGCTTCTTCCTTCTCCTATAACCCATGTCAATGCGGTGGAAGACTATCAGGAAAGCAATAATCTTGAGCAGAACAGCTTAGACGGAAAAGGATTAGGTTTACCTTTACTCTCCAACAACTATGCTTGGAGATGAACAGCTTTTATGCCTCTGCTTCCCAAGGGCATTTTTTCATCTTCTTCTCAGTAACTAACTTTAAAACCATGAATTTTAATAAAATCACTAATAAAAGCAGGTGGCTGGAGAAAACAATATTGTCTCATACTTTTTTCCTCAGGTGTGTATACAAATGGGTAGAAAAGTGGTGAGGAGCAGTGGGTGTGGTATATGCATGCAAGAGTTGTATACAGGGTGAAGGGAATACTTGTATGTTTACACATATCAGTGTTCCCGTCAGGATCAAAATTTTGTTCAGTCATTAAAATTTAATCCATCAAAAATGGCCCAATCTCAATACAATAAAATGTGCTTAAAGAATGATTTCCTTACCACACAGGATTTATCTGCCTCACAATACCCAGCATAACCATTTTCTGAAATAATTATTTTGTTTTGTAGCTGACTGTGCTGATGTATAATTTAGTACTAATTATAATACATTATAACATAATTATCAAATTTATAATGTTATTTATTTATAATGGAACATAATATCCTACGGAAACATACATCATTTGATGGATTTAATGTTGGTCAATGGAAAAAAAAATAGTCAAATCTTATTTAAATTAAGCTCAACTCCTGGGGACCCTTATGAACACGTCCAAGCAGTTTTCTTGGCAACTTTATGTACACATATGCTCAGTAAATGGATCCATGAAAAGCCATAATGTAGCTTTTAATTAAGGTGATCTTAAACCTGTAAACCCCTGGATCATATATCATAATTCTTACCAATATCTTGGTCCTGGTTAGAATCATTTCTTCCAATTTTGGTTGTTCCTTCCTAAAAAAAATAATAATGAGGTAATCACACTAAATTAAATTCATTCTCAGGATTAGCACAAAGCAATTACCTATATTAACATTTTTTATCTGAACAAGGAATTTTCTTTGACAGCAATGAAGTTAGATGGCACATATCTAAAATTTAAAGATTTTTCATTATATAAAACATAAGCTAGTCTGTATTTAATAAGAAATCAGAACAGTGGATCAGAGTATTTTTATATCAACTGAAATATAGTATTATCAGGCACGGAGAACACGTGACCCAGTGACACAAATGATCCCTTCTCCCCCTCGAAAGAGTTCATTTCGCTGTAATTTTAAATTTCCAATTTTACAGCAATTGCTATCATCAGCTAAGATCCATAAATAGGTATGTTAAAATATAAACAAGAAACATATTGTGATCTTCTTTGCTGCTCATATACATGGTGCAGCAGGGTTTTTATTATGGAAATGAAAAACAGCCTTTTACCTTCTTGTTCCTCAGTTGAAATTACAGATACCTGAATTTTAAAAAGGCAAAGCATAAAGAAAAGAAAAAAGCAGCATCTAGAAGCAAAGAAAGAGGGGACAAAGTTGTTAGTGTAGTGTTAATGAAACAGGCTTAAAAGGGTTTAAATAAGCGTCCTGTTGATAAATATCTTTATATGGAAAGAAGCCTAGTTGCAAACTAGGCTTCTTTCCATATAAAGATATCCTCAGGCACTTTCAAGTACTGTAAATTAATTAATATGTAGAAATGAAGACCTTTTTTGCTTTGTTATGAAGGCCAGCATACAAATATTTAAAATAATTATTTAAAAAATCTTTCTACTACAGTCTTTCTGAATCTGATATAGAAGGATTGCAAATTTCCCAAAAAATTTAGCCAACTGTTCAGAGCTATTGCTTTGCCACAACAGAAATCTTCCTAATCTTGGCAAGCTTCTGAACAGACATTTGAAAAGGATCCAGGTTTTTGTTCTAATTGAACACTTAAGCAAAATATTTCAGCTGCATAAGTATGATGAAATCATGCATGCGCCAAAACTTTAAGATGAAAAAAGTTCATCAGGCAAATTGAAGTATTTTTTGTCAACTGAAATTAAACAGTATGCATATTTTAAACAATAGATGTTAGTTTAGAAAAAAGAAAAGAATGTGATATATTAATGAACATAAACACTAATTCCTTAATTTCATACATCTCCCCCTTAATTATATCGCAATAATTGTGCTGAAATACCAATAATAAGGATGGACTTTATATCATCTCTGCAATGGTCTCCAGTCCCTAAAATGTCTACTCTGCTTCATTAATGTGGTTCATGAGTGGTATTGGCTGAAATGTATACTGCAGAGTAAATAAGATGTAGTGATCAGTGGATTTTTCCTGCTGGCAAGGAAAACATCCAATAATAACCATCCTCCCTAATATGGAGAGAGAATGGAAAAAGGAACAAATTTTGATAGATGGCTAGCACAGCTTCCATCACTTCAGCCTCATGGAGCTGGGACTGAGAGCCTTCCCAAAAAGGAGGAGAGCCTGTTCCCTGCTACTTTATCAGGAAGTCCCAACCCAATCCGTGAGCAGCCTCCATCCGCATGCCCCATAAAGATGGAGATGATCCACAGAGAAGGCTGTTAGGCAGATTTGTTCAGCAGGATGGTTTTGCTGTCCATAGCCATTAGCAGCAAAAGCTCTTTGCTTGAAATATCTGCCTATCTGTCACATATCCACCTATGGAAGAAAAGGCAAATCTCTTTGGATGGGGTGGAGTTGAGTGGATTGCCTGCCCCACTCCCATAGTCCAGAAGAGGACAATAGGAGCAAATTCCAGCCTCTGACCCAGGGGTGAAATGCTCCCGGTTCGCTTTTACCTGTCGGTCGCCGTAGAGCCGGTTGCCAAGGTAGTGCCAGGCGCTGCCCACCCGCCCGGACACCGCCATTTGAGTTCTTTTACCCTCTGCGAATGCACAGAATGCTTTGCGCATGCGCAGAGGGTAAAAGAAGCCAAATGGTCGTGTCCGGGCGGGTGGGCAGCGCCTCGCGCTACCTTGGCGACCGGCTCTACGGCGACCAACAGGTAAGAGCGAACCGGGAGCATTTCACCCCTGCTCTGACCATCACCACTACAGCTGCAACTAAACTGCCTCGCATCATACAAACAACAAGACCTGTGTTGACAGAAGACTGACAAACTGCTTTCACAACAGCTCAGAAAACTGGCCCCAGAAGGAATGTAAAAGAAGTAGACCTAAATTTTATGAATTGTAATTGAGGCATCCTTGAACTGAGGTTAAGCTTCTGTACATAGTTACTAATTGGAAAGGAGCCTAAATTGAAATTTTTAAAGAAAAGTATTGGGTTATACAAACTCAGTTGAAAATTTTATGCAAAGCATAAATTGTGAATTCTAAATACAACGTTGCATTAGGTATTATAAACAGAAAATAAGACTACCATTATATTTTAAATACTTTAAGAACAAACATGACAATATTAAAATGGACAGATGTTACGGTATAATTTATATTACAACTTCCTTATAAGTGATATTTCTCTTAGGCAAGTGATTAACAAGTTGGACGTTCTAGTTCTTCTGGGTATAAATTTTGATTTTAAAAATACATTTCTTTTTAATCTATCCACTGTCCTTTTTGTTTTGTCATATAAGATAACAGCCTTTGTATACTTTGAGAATAGAAATGTATGGTTAATAATTTTGAAAACTTTAAAATGCTTATATTTATTACCAAACCAGAAATATTTAATATGTAACATCATATTTCCCTTTTCAGCATAGTGATAGATTTAAAAAAAACCCCAACTAATGGCAATTATAATTTAGAATGTGAAAACTTTTAAGGTTTGGGTGACACAACATGTAAATCGTAACAACAATAACATGCAGAAATATTAAATTCCACGATGGAGTAAAGTATAATTATTATGGTAAAGATAAACTATCAATTATTAAGAATATAGATAATTATTAAAAGTTTCTGCTATTCTTTATTACTATGTAGTCTTTATTATTATGTTGTTGATTATGCTATTCAGACTTTTAATAACTAAGGTTTTTCCTTACAAATACTACTATGAAGCCCCATTAATATATTAGACATAGGAGCAGAAATATTTGAATTAAAATATGAACATTTATACCTTCTGTTTTCTGAACCTTTTCAAAACCCTTGAAACTTTGTTATTAGGCAAGTATTGCAGATTAAAGTTTTCTATTCATAATTAAGGTTTATGTCATTCTCGTCTCACCCTGAGATGGTACAGTACGACTCCAGTACTAAGGATGTCATCGTCCATGGCCATGAAATGAGGTAAATTGGAGTCTATTGTCACTCCAGCTTTTTTCTTGTTGATATCCACGCTGTACTCTTCCATAATAGCTTTTCTGTTAATCCATTTATCTGTCCAGTCTTTGGTCAACTGGTCAATCTTTGGAGATGACGAGAAAAAAGTGCTTATTTTAATATTTTTTTAATGGAAGTAAGACAAAATCTGAGAGCCAGTTTGGTGTGGTGGTTAAGCTGCTTGCCTATAAACTGGGAGATGTGAGTTCTGCCTTAGGCATAAACTCCAGCTGGGAGACTTTGGGCCAGTCATTCTCTCTCAGCCCAATCCAGCTCAGAAGGGAAAATATGAGAAAGGTATGGTTTGTTCGCTTTGACAAACAAAGCGAAGTTGAGTTATTTATAAAAAACCAATAAGGGCAGGATAAAAAACATTTTATAACAGTTATATATTACTCCAAATGTTGTTGGCAACTGACTCATATTTGTGATGGTTGCAGTGTCCTGGGGTCATGTGATCACCTTTTGTGACCTTCTGGCAAGCAAAATCAATGGTGAAGCCAGAATCAGAAATCTAGAATACACATTTTCTAAATGTAAAAACTATCACTGTCAGCAG
The DNA here is from genome assembly GCA_003457575.1 of Thermophis baileyi. Lineage (NCBI taxonomy): Eukaryota > Metazoa > Chordata > Lepidosauria > Squamata > Dipsadidae > Thermophis > Thermophis baileyi. The sequence goes on along the minus strand of QLTV01003461.1, from coordinate 3,071,327 downwards.
TCTCTTTTTAATTAAGTTTTGCTTATAATAATATAAGCATCTTTGGGTTTCGTTTCATTCACAATTTACCCATTTTATTTATAAATACTAGGACATATTTCAAAACTCTTCATCCACTCCAATTTTTTTCTTTTTCCCTTCTCTCCCAGACATTAATCTGTGACCACGATCTCCTTTTGCACAGTTTTGAGAAAAACACAATGCATACCAACCTTAATTTCATTTTGAAGTACTAATTCCGTAAGATTTCCTTCTTTGTCATCACTCCATGAAGGACTAGAATTCATCTGTGGAGACAAAGTATTAATAAGATTTCTGAAATGTTTCTATATTCAGTGCAAATTAATGACCTGAGAGTGGAAAACAAAGCAAGAACAGAAAAAACTCTATCCTAATTATGTATATTTAACTATTCATATTGCAGAAGGTCTAACATTCTTATATTCACAATGCACTAATTTCTAAGGTCATATATTATTTTATACACACACACACACACACACACACACAGTGTGTGTGTGTGTGTGTGTGTGTGTGTGTGTGTGTGTGTATAGAATTTTTATTGGCCAAGTGTGATTGGACACACAAGGAATTTGTCTTGGTGCATATGCTCTCAGTGTACATAAAAGAAAAGATAAGTTCGTCAAGAATCATAAGGTACAACACTTAATGATAGTCCGGGTACAAATAAGCAATCAAATCATGTAGGAACCAGTCAATATAAATTGCAAGGATACAAGCAACAAAGTTACAGTCATACAGTCATTTGTGGGAGGAGATGG
>QLTV01003461.1:3044876-3061273 GCA_003457575.1 Thermophis baileyi | reverse complement strand
AACGCCTGACCAAAAAGAGCCACCGCTCACTCCTAACAGAGAAATCCCAATCCGACCAAGTCCGGAAGACTTACCTGGTGACGCTCATGCTGGGGGGCGAGCTCCGAGTGAACCGGTCCTCGAAGCTCCAGCCACGCCCTGGCCCGAAATCCAGAAGCTTCCATTGGTCGAGACCGGGAGCAACAGAAGCTCGACCGACCCGACCGCTTACCCAGCTCCGACTGAGCTGCGCAGGTCAGAAAGACCAACTAAACGCCCCGCCTACCTGCGTGACTACGTCACACGTTGGGTTAGCCCAACTAGAAGGGGAGGGGTGTTACATTCTCAGACTGAAGCACATAGGCTTCAGTCAGGTCCTCCATTCTGGAGGGAAAATACTGTCTGCTGATTGGTTAGCCTGTCTGACAGCTCCCTATAAAAGGGCTGGCTATGAGCTGCGCAGGTCAGAAAGACCAACTAAACGCCCCGCCTACCTGCGTGACTACGTCACACGTTGGGTTAGCCCAACTAGAAGGGGAGGGGTGTTACATTCTCAGACTGAAGCACATAGGCTTCAGTCAGGTCCTCCATTCTGGAGGGAAAATACTGTCTGCTGATTGGTTAGCCTGTCTGACAGCTCCCTATAAAAGGGCTGGCTGTCAGACAGGGCTTTTGCTGGATTGTTAGCACTTGACTAATAAAGAGCTGTTGTTTTGAAGTCACTCTGTCTGCCTCTTCCATTCACCCAATCTAACATAAAAATTCTTTATTTGTAACTTAATGTACAGAACATGTTTACTACAAATTTCTTAGAATATGCTTTTTCTTTAAATCAACTAATTTCTCTCCTGCCTTCTCAAATAAACATACAGAATGAAGGAGCAGAATGAGGCATAATATTATATTATGTTATAAATTGTAATATTAGCTTTCCTTTTTCTTTGAATTGTAGGAATATTATGTATGTTGACCCCTGATTTACTTATAAAATAATAGAGGTGGGATAAAAATCAAATAAATAGTAAAGAACAACCATAACTTCAAGGAACCCACTTAATTAACCCTAATATATGTTTGTTAACTTGAACATGATGGAAACATTTGAAACTCACTAAAAATGCAAACAGGGCGGAACCTTATAAGTGACCAGACACTCACATATGAATGACTCACATCATTCTCTCTCATTATTTTACATACATTCTCAGCAAAAAGCTGCTACTCTCTTCAGCAAATTGCTGACACTTTCCCACCATTGAAAGCAAGGAGTTTGCCACTGCCATTGCTAGGAAGCGGCTAGTAGGCAGAGTCCATTCATTCACTAAGTAATTCTTCATCTCTCTTTTAGGGAATCACAACATGCCCAAGTTTCTGAATTTTATCGTCGTCAAGCAGTAAAGTGGAAGGAAACAGAAAGAAAGCAGAGAAGGAATTTAAGTCTAAAAGAAAAGGACTTCTCTTTCTTTCTCCTTAATATTGAAGATGCTTCCTGTTTGCCTGTTGATACCAAAAAATAACAGGAAATAAGGCAACTTAGCAGGAAGAAGCTGAAAGTGGATAAAACCAGCAGCACTCTTCACTGTTCCTTGCACACCCCTCATTTCTTGCAAAAAGGTGAGAAGAAAAGCAGAAGGGCAAAGAATGCTGCTTCCTAGTCTGTCCTTTCAAGTCACCATGCTGCTTCTCTTGGTTTCCCAAATTGACTGCAAATTCATCACAGATTAGCAAACAGCCAAGACAATGCCAGTAGGGTAACTATTGTTCTGGTAGTGGTAAAGAAGTGAAGTAGACTTCATTTCCTTAGAGTCCACGATAGAAAGTATCCTCACATACTGTATAACAGTATGGTATTCTGGTTTAACAGGCACTAGAGTGATTATTTCGGCACAAGAAATCATTGGTTGTCCCCTAACGCCACTGGATGACATCACCAGGTCTCGCTGTTTCAGCAGAGTAAGGAAGATACTTAGGGATGATTCAAACCCTGGCCAGTGTCTCTTTTCACGTTTACCATCGGGCAGAAGACACAGAAGTATAGCCAGCCGGACAAACAGGTTTAAAAACAGCTTCTACCCATGGGCTGTCAAGACTCCTAAATACAATATAGCACCAAACACAGATTAATATGACGAATTTCACTGGTGCCAGTGTAGTATGTAATACGTATATACCATGATATAAGATCATACACCAGAGTAATATACATGTTGCACAGAATATGACGTACATATGGAAACGTATGACTAGTTTTTTTCCTAACTACTTGTATAAGGATTATTCTTTATATTATTCATATTGTCTTGTATTCTGTATGGACTGAACTGGTAGAGGCTAAACCAATTTTGTTGTATACATGATGTACAATGACAATAAAGGCTTTGAACTTTGAACTTTAGACAGGTGGGACCCCCAAGAAAATTAAATACAGAAGATAAACAGTAGAGGTATACGGCAGCAACAGTGACAATGGAAAAGCAGTATGGGAAGGGGGGCTGGAGAAAACTTGAGTTATTGCCACAGCTGGTCATCTGCAAGATAAGGAAGCCTCAGGGGGCTGCATGACGTTTCAAACTGGAGATGTGCATCTCTGCTGTAATTAATTAATCCACAGAAGCAAAGGCAAGAGCTCCTTTAAAAAAAAGGAGATGAACAAGACAAGAAGTCACAACTTATCATGAAGTATGAAGGCAGCCAATGCTTCTTTTATAATCCTGTCACCCATCTAACAGCAAATGAAATATTTTATGAATACAGTACTTCATTTATTTACTCATGCTTGCTTGCAAGTATGCATCATAGGAAAAGTTCAATAGGTGATCCATTAACATTTCATTACGGTTTAAATAAAAGCTAATATTATTTTTACCTAAAGTAGAGATGACAATTCCAAGAGTAACTAATGATTTGTTAATGTTGGCACCCTCTGTGATTCGATTTTTGCAATAACTAGGATCGGCCTTTTCACTGAAACACATAACCAAAGAGATACATGAAAGTAACAGCAATGATTATCAGCATATAAAAGTAGCAGCATAAGAAATGAGAAAACATTCTACAATTCTCAAATAATGAAAAGAATAGCCTATTTTCACAAATACAAGCTCCTACATAAAGTTTTCTAATATTTCCAAAACATGCAAAGTTTAAATCTGGCAAGGAAATCCTGCTATTCAAAAGTCTATGACTTATCCATGGACTTACCACATGTATGGTCATCCATATATTACAGAATTACTATTCTATTCTATCATCAATCCTATCATGGGTAATCTGATGCCAAACATGCACTCATAACATTGACAAAATGTAAATATAATTGCTTCCAAAGAACTGAGAACCTGTATATGCATCCACTAGAAGGCAGAAGCATTCCAAGATTTCATTTTTTCCAGAGTACTGAAATTATTCCCACACACCATGTACAGTAAATGCATCTTCACATAGTCTGTTAAGTGGTATATACAGCTCTAACAAAATCCATTTCACAACTTCTCCCTTCGTAATATATTATGTTTGGCAAATGTCAGCTCAACCTTTTGCCTTCAATTAAGAACGTTTGTCAAAAAGGTGTTCATCAATATTTGTAATATATTAATAATCAGTTTATTGATGTGAGTTTCAAAATCTATTTTGGATTTTATTTTGAAGCACATGAGAAAGCCAATAAAGGTATGCAAGCTCACGTGTAAGGCAATTTACACACAGCTATCTAAATTAAAATTGCAGGTTTCCTACCAATTAAAGATACCATGTCCTGTATAACTTCAAATCATCATCATCATTTAACAACCCCATAATCCCTTGCGGGGTGGAGTCTGGGCAACTGAATGGGGCTAGCAGAGCATTTAATGGCCGGATGCCCTTCCTGTCGCCAATGTGGAGCTTTGTTCAGCAGATATATTGTCATTGTTCCCAGAGAGAGAAATATCTACCTAGGATCAAACTCACAGCCTCCTGATTGTGAGGCAAGAGCTCCACCTCTAGGCCACCGCACCACTCTGCTTCCTGTATAACTTCAAATGTACCCAAGAATTCCCCCAGAATCCACACACAGGAATTCCACAGCAAACAGTATAAAAGAGAAATTGTTTATTAACAGTAAACAATCATGAATAATTGGCTTTTAAGAGGTTATCTCCAAAAACTAAGTATTACCTGCCTGCAAGGTCCACTAAATTGATCTTGCTTGCTGTTTCAGAAGGCAGATTATTCTCAAGTATAGCCTGAAAGAAAACAAATTCAAGCAATGTTATTTCAGAGTAAAAATTCTAATTTTTCTATACTCTAGAACAGACTGATTGTGTGAGGTGCTTCAAGTGGTCAACCTGCATTTGTACCAATGGGATTGCATGCCTGCAAAGTATATGTACTCATTTGATTTTTATCCTGCTACAGTCTCAATTCTTGGAGGTTATTATGTCAGATTAAAAACAATAATTAAAACAATATGCAATCCAAATAGCAAAAATAAAATCAAACCATGAGAGGGAGATGCTATGATGAAGATCATCGTAATTAAATTCCTAATCTACTTTAAGATAACATAAGCACTGAAGATTTTCATCAGGTATGAAGTTGCAAAGGCAACATCAACCTTTTATCTCAGCAGTTCATTGGGCAGAGAGGGAGAAAGTGTGAAAACGGAAGCTGGTTGGCCTAAAGGAGAGAGAGAAGGATATGAGGGGAAAAAAGAGAGGAAGAGATAATGATGGCCTTCTCACTTTTGGTTTTCACCCTATTCATCAATATCAAATTAGCTCAACCGAAGGGGATGCAGCTTTCAACTGAAAAAAACCCGCCACTCATCAGTGGTCGCACATTTATGAGTATAATATAATGCTCCATGGTACAAATTACTTTTATGACAATGTCATTTTGTTACAATGTATTCATAGATGAAATCAATACCAACAAGACTTGCTTTTATGGGTTTCAAAAATTACTGGGAAAATTCAACTAACTTGAGTATATTGGATGGTGAAAATAGCATGGGATCTACTGCTGGCATCATGAACATGGGTAGCTGCTGTGATTCTACACACAAGAAAAGAAAAGTTAACATTTTATTCTTTGTGAGGTAGGTAATAGTGATTATGATAACTTATATGGAAGAATAAACATGAAAACAAGTTAACCACCATACCACAAGATTCAGATTTTGGTAGAAGCAGCTGAAGTTTAGACCATATATGGATTATCCTTGGAACTAAATGTAAAACTATATTCCACCACATGACTAAGCTATATAGAATCACATGGAGTTCACATACCGCTATATATAGATTATTTTTAATTTTTATAAAACACAAGAAAATAAGTTTCATAGAATTAAAACATTTAAATTAAGAAACTATTATTTAATCAAGATTATGTCTGCAGGGTTGAAAACACCACTAATTAGTATGCTATTATGGAGGATGATAATTCCTTGCAATGATTAACCATTCATTTTGCTGATGAAAGCTGCAATATAGAAGGACAATGAGAAAAATAATTATAAATAAGATAACATGAATTAGAGTACTTTAATATAAAATACCTATTTGCTATCCCTTCTTCCAGAAGTTCAACTACTTGTCTGTAGTCTGTAACCACATGTTGAGATAGCCCTGGAAGAGATTTTAAGGAAGAAGAATCAATAGTTTAAAAAAATATCTTCCAGTCCAAAGGTGCTATTTCAAGAGGCAACTGGACTTTCTGGTTTTTCTTTGAAGACGTTTCGCTTCCAAGCAGCTTCTTCAGCTCTTGGATGAGAAGCGAAACGTCTTCAAAGAAAAACCAGAAAGTCCAGTTGCCTCTTGAAATAGTACCTTTGGGACAACCATGACCTGGATGACTGAGAATCTCCATAGACATTCCTGTCTTAATACTCAGGAGCCAGAGGGCACTAAAGAATAGAAATCTTTTCTGTGACATTGAGATTAGCAGGAGAGACTCTTTTGCAGCAGAAGCTTTCCTAACTGGGTATCCTAGAAGATCCTTTTCCTGTGTGGAGCCCAGCTTGTGGAATGCACTAACCAAGGGGATGTTTTTGGCCTACAACCAAAAATAGCACCTTCGGGGGGGAGGGGGGGAATGAAAAAAGAACAATATCTTTCACCAAATGTTTAATTATTACTTCAATCAATTTTTGATTTGAATGTTTCTAGGTTTTTTTTATTTTCACTGTGCTCCTTTGATTTTTTATACTTTATAATTTGTTGTAAGCTACCTTGAATGCCAAAAAGACAGAAATGTAGGATATATGTTTAATAAAACAAAGATTTCAAATAGAAAAATATATTATGGATGAAACAAAGGATCACAGTATTGCTGGAACAAGAAGGGATAACTGTTTAAGGTTATTGTGAATACAAAATCAAACTTCAGTTACATAATATATTTTAATTGTATGGAAGATAAGAAATACGTATTACTAAGGATACCTAGTGATTGCACAAAGCATTCTCCACACTTTTCAAATAATCTCCCATGTCTCCTTTTTCTTTATTAACCTCTATTAAAACATAACATGTGACAGATACTTTCCAAGCAATACCCAAATAAGTAGGTAATGGGATTGGAAAATTATAGAAGACGACACAAGAGCACAGAAGACACAATGAAAGCTCTTTAATCTCACAACACGTGAATAGACAGAACCACAGTTAGCTGGAAAACTGGGAGCATCCTAAACCAATTCTTCCTTCTGATCTTTTAAGACTTGCTGGTCATGTTAGCTACTGATGGCTCCTTCTATTCATATATCAGGTTCATATTACACTATTAGTATGATATGATTAATAATTCATTCAAACTGAATGATCAGTTTTGAAATCAGTTCAGTCTAGGAATACAGTAAAGGATTTTACGTCTATCACATGACCTTGTTAAACAAAGAGGGTTTTATTTTTATTTTAGACATGGAGACAAACTTTTTTGAAAGTCTGAACTGTAGTGTTACACCGTTAGCAGCAGAAAGACATCAGTACTTTGCAAGACCTTATGAACTGATCCTTAAAGACACATTAAATACAATAGCCTTATATGGAATGCCCCCTAAAGGTTAGGCAGATGTAATTAGCTAGGTCCCAATTACTTGATTTGTCAAGAACAATCTTATCTACACAACTCCATACAAAGTACACCTTTCAAAAGTAGTTTGTATTAATAATTGTAGCTTTTAGTAGTTTTTCATTAGTAGCTTTACTATTAAGAATAATGTATTCAAGGTTTACATTCAATAATTTTCTTGCCAAAAATCATTGACAGTTTATCTCCAATAAATTTTGGCAGCAACTGGAGTATATGTCAGTCATTAGATAGCTAGATGCATAAAACATAAAGTTAGGGAAACATAGAAGTGCCACAAGCTCTTTGAATAACACTGGATCTCCATCCATCCCTCAGAACTTCTAGAAACAGTAAGCAAAAGCAATGGCAAAATGAATGATAAAATGATAAAACATCTCACAAGATGTAAGAAAATAAAACTACAGTAAAATCTCTCTCTCTCTCATCCTATTTCCAACCTCTCTCTCTCCCTCTCTCTCTCTCTCTCTCTCTCTCTCTCTCTCTCTCTCATCTACCTTTAAAAAGACAATTACCTTGAACATATGGACCCATCTCAGGGTGTTCACGGACACGAAGCGTATACGGCTTCTTATGGTTTGACTGCCTTAATAAATCGCGGACTTGCTCATTATAAATTTCTAGGAAACTAGAAAGAAATAGAGATGAGCAAAATATTCTTCATCTAAGTATTTGGACACTGAAGTAGCAAGATCAATCCAGCAAAGTAATAGTAGGAAAAACAATAGAGAGTCTGGCAAAAAATAATTTTGGCACTCTTTTATTGGTTGGCTTGATGTCTGCTCTGGCTATTTTTGTGATGAAATGAATACAGTCACAAAATATTGTAAGAATAGCTTTGGAGAATATTTAGTAGGGAGGCACAGCAACCTTAAGTGTTAATATTATGTTTCAATCTAAAATGATCCTTTCCTCTCAGAGAAGATTCTTGCTAAGAAAGGGAATTTCTATTGGAGAGTTGTGAATTGCCTCAGTTCCAAAAAGCCTTCAGAGGAATGAACGTAATACCCTATTATAACTCTTTAAAGCAGCCTTTCTTAGGATATTATGGGAAGTGCAAAGGGTGACTGAACAATCCCACAAAAAGGAATGATTGCTTTAAAGAGTTGTAGAAGCTGCTAGGTCAGTAGTAGGTCAGTAGCAATCCCGTTGCTACCGATTCTCGCGCACGATGCTTCTGCGCATGCGCAGAAGCGTCCCAGGCAGGTGGGCGGAACCTCCCGCCGCTGCTGCTACCGGTTCTAAGAACCGGGCTGAACCGGGAGCAACCCACCGCTGTGCTAGGTTCATATTCCTAGACACCCTGAAGTACCTTTTAGGAATCAAATCAGAAACACTGCAAAGCCCTATTAATTCCATTCCCTGCAGTTTGGCATCTGTAAAAGCTATTATTTAAGTATATACTACATTTACTGTTAATATTTCACTATATATTTACTTTGACAAACTATCATAACCAATGCCTATGTTATACTGTCAATGTAAAAGTTCTACAAAGTTTATGGGACTTCTAAATGTTTAAGGATAACTGAACACAGTCCAAATATTAGACATCCAAACATCTTCTAAAACATGATGTAATTACAAATGACAATAATTATGCTTTCTAGTTCAAAGAAACACAAAAAGAAAGAAATTACCAGTGGTTTGATACAGAAAAGAAGAATTGGTAAAAACATATGACCATATGAGAAAATTAAGTAATACCTACCTAACTTCTACTCTGCATGATGTTGACTGCTTGGAAGAGGCACCTTCTCTTGAAAAAAGACCCTATGAAAAGCAATAATTTATATTTTCTATCTTCTGTGACAAAATTAAACAAACTTAAATGAAGTATTTCATTTAATAACATAAATACCTGACATATCCGAGGCGTTAATCCAATGGAAGCCTTGAAAAAAAGAAGAGATTATGTGAAAACTGTTCCTCATGTGTTTTAGAAGAATCACTACTATTGATTCAACTTCCAGAATTCCCCGGGTCTATGACAATTCTCCATGGCCAACTTGCCACGGCCAACTCACCGCAGGACAACTTGCCACAGCCAACTCGTCTCAGGACAACACGCTATAGGGCAAGAATTACACTAATATCAAAGAAATGGTGGAATAGAATCATTAAAGAAAGGATGCAAAGCAGTGGTGGAATTCAATTTTTTTTACTACCAGTTCTGTGGGCGTGGCTTGGTGAGCGTGGTGTGGCTTGGTGGGTGTGGCTTGGTGGGCATGGCAGGGGAAGGATACTGTAAAATCTCCATTCCCACCCCACTCCAGGGGAAGGATACTGTAAAATCTCCATTCCCTCCCCACTCCAGGGGAAGGTTACTGCAAAATCCCCATTTCCTCCCGATCAGCTGGGACTCTCGGGAGGCAGAGAATAGATGGGGGTGGGGCCAGTCAGAGGTGGTATTTACCGGTTCTCCGAACTACTCAAAATTTCCGCTACCGGTTTTCCAGAACTGGTCAGAACCTGCTGAATACCACCTCTGATGCAAAGGGAGGGACAGAATGAAATGTGAATGGCAAAAATTAAAATAAAATTTTATTTATTTTAAATAATTAAGTAGAATTATTAAACTGTCTTGCAGTCAGTTGTCCCACAGTGAGTTGGCCATGGCGAGTTGTCCTGCAGTGAGCTGGCTGTGGTGAGTTTTGGCTGTGCCAAGTTGTCCTATTGTGGAATTACCCGGCCAGCCTACTGAGCCATGCAGAGAGTTGAAGTCACCCCATCTTAAAAGTTGTTGAGAAACATTGATCAAAAGTGTTGAGTTCGTGTTGAGGAAACACACAGGAAGCTACATGCCAAGCAAAGGGAATAGCACAAAATAATATCCCTGCTTAAACTGTTCATCACAGCTGTGCTTCAACTTGACAAAGCCAGACTAACTGGCGTTCCATGATATTATTTTACATGCTTTCTTATATAGAGGAATATATTATTAGTATAAGACTATATTCTTGTAAAATAGTATGAAAAGTATTATTTTAATATGAACTAGGAAACGGTTACATCTGTTACATTAATGCAAACAATTAAGTTGCCAATATTTTAAAAAAAGCCCTTCATATGGTGATCTTGAATGTTAAAACTATTTTTTATTAAAAAAAAAGATAAAGAAAGGTACAGAATCCAGGGTATAAACTCACTGGAGTTCCCATCATGGTATATGTTTTTCCTGAACCTGTCTGTCCATAAGCAAAAAGACAAATATTGTATCCTTTAAAAGCACTGGATAACACCATTGTACCAAGATCCTGAAAAACCTGCAAAGAACAAAGAGAGAAATTATACACTGATGTGTGATGTTAAGTTTATTGTTCGTACATCTAAAATGCTTTTAAATTCTAGCATAGAGTTTCTCAAAACAGAGAGACGGAACGGAAGGACAAATGTTTTAACACAATACAAAGGTCAATCTGGTACATTTTTAAATTCTTAAATTTCCCTCCAATCAACATAATGAAATTACTTCACCAAGCTTCTTTTACATACATTTCATTCTCAATAGGTACAAGTAATCCTCGGCTTATGACCACAATTGAGCCCAAAATTTCAGTTGCTAATCAAGACAGTTAAGTGAGCTTTGCCTCATTTTATGACTTTTCATACCAGAGTTGTTAAATGAATCACTGCAGCTGTTAAGTTAGTAACACGGTTGTTAAATGAATCTGGCTTCCCCATTGATTTTGTTTTGTTTGTTGATTGCAAAAGGTGATCACATAAACATGGGACATGCAACTGTTAAAAGTACATGCCAGTTGCCAAGTGTCCTAATTTTGATCATATGACTACAGAGATGCTGCAATGGTTGTAAGTGTGAAAAATGGTCATAAATCACTTTTTTCATTGCCGTTGTAACTTTGAAAGGTCATTAAACAAATGGTTATAAAGCGAGGACTACCTATATTAGTCAGTAGTGAGATCAACATCTGAATATCTGAAGTTTGTTTATATTAATCATTGTTACTGATATTTATTTGATACATATATTTACATTCTGTAAATGTGTTCAGTGACCAAAATAAAATTTGATTTGATTTGTCTTATTGAGGATGAGGGTCATTTCTCAGAAGACCAAAAAAAAAAAAAAAAAAAGGATTACATGGACTTGCAGCTCAGTGACAGCTTCATAGCTGGTTAATTCATGCTGGAATGAATAGCAAAAGTACAGTTAAGTTCAATGAAGGCAGGATATTTAAATAACAAGTCATGTAGTAAAAGTTCCTTCTGGTGAAGTTGCTGAATGGCAAGAAAAAGAGAAGGAAAATATATTTTGGGTGGGTTTGGATAAGCATATGCAATTAATCGAGATATACGGAGGTGGTTGATCAATTAACAACAGATCCCAACTCCACCCACTCTGCCCCCACCCTCCCCATCTGTAATTGGATCATAGTGTTTGTTGGTATTAATGTATTTACGTTTTTAGCGTATGTGTGTCTTTTAGGATTGTAAGCCGCCCAGAGTTTCCCTTAGTAAGATAGGCAGCTGATAAATTTTATGAATAAATACAGTAAATCAAAATAATATAATTAATATAACATAATTTTATTGTGATTTAAGAAACTATGACTCTTAATTCAATTCCTATCAAAAAAAGAGATCAACTTCTTAAAAACGTATCTGCACTTTAAAAGGATATAAAAAGGTATCCAATTTTACAGTTTATTATCATATGCATAACCTAAGAAAAGCAGGTGTAATGGTGCTACAAGATTAGATTAGATTAATGGTTTATCTACGGTAGTTGTGCATCCTGTTTCCTAGTTTGGCCAATCCAGATTGCAATGGTAGATCAAGATAACAAATACACTCCCACAGTCGCCAGCTCATAATTGGGATTCAGAAATATATTTTCTCTGATTCTAGAATTAGCACAAAAGCTTCACGATTTACCTTTCACAACTTCTTCTAACCTGTTTAATACATCTCAGTTGTCAATTTTTGCTGAACAAAATAAAACATAATAGGGGGAAGGGAGGTAGAAGGCAGAAAATAATTGAAAACTTTTTTGCATGGCTAGAATTAAGGTACTGTTAGATTTTCTAACAACCAGTTGCTACTGTAAGTTAAATAATAAAATGTTTGCTATTTAAGGTTTGTAATTAAATATGAGCTTGATCTTGTTGGATGTATTATCAAATCCTGCAGATCCTATAGGGTACTGTTCTTTATGTATTCTGTGCCATTAATATGGTCAAAACTGGTTCTTCTTACAAACATTGCAATCTTTCCTATTTCTTAGTTTAGACCAAAATACTCTCAAATATTGCAATTAGAACATCTGTTTTTATTTAAATTGATGCTTTCTGTGAAGAATGCTCTTTCTAAAAAAGAGGAAGAATGCCAACATTGTCAACATTCCAGGAAGTTATACTTTTTAATGAACTCTAACTTTCCACAAAATTATACTACAACATGTACTAAAGCTTCACCCTTCTTTTTGGACCGACTCCTAATAAAATATATATCGTATTTTTCGGACTATAAGACGCACTCCCCCCCCCCAAAAAGTGGGTGGAAATGTCTGTGAGTCTTATAGATCGAATACGAGCCCGTTTTTGGCCTCCCAAACCCTCGTGTCCCGTTTTTGCCCTCCCCGGCGTCCAGAAGCACTCTGCAGGCCAAAAACGGGCTCGTTTTTGGCCTCCCAAACCCTCCGCGTGTCCCGTTTTTGCCCTCCCCGGTGTCCAGAAGCACTCTTTTGGCCTCCGGAGGTCCTGTTTTTGCCCTCCCCGGTGTTGGGGAGGCTGAAAACGGGACGCACGGCGGGTTTGGGAGGCCAAAACTGGCCCGTTTTTGGCCTGCAGAGTGTTTCTGGATGCCGGGGAAGGCAAAAATGGGACGCGCGGAGACTAAAAACTATTTTTTTCTCTCGTTTTCCTTCTCTAAACCTAGGTGCATCTTATAGTCCGGTGTGTCTTATAGTCCGAAAAATACGGTAGTTACTACAAGAAGCCGTGTATGTTGTATTTTCTTTTTCATCTTCTGGTTTGATTCCTGAATCCATTCTTATTCACCTTTCATTTGAATGGAACTTAAATGAATATTTCATCTATATCAAAAGACACAAATTCTTGTTCCTGACAACACTGAATTATGATTTAGCCACGGTGGCGCAGTGGTTAGAGTGCAGTACTGCAGGCTACTTCTGCTGATCACCGGCTGCCAGCAGTTTGGCAGATCGAATCTCACCAGGCTCAAGGTTGACTCAGCCTTTCATCCTTCCGAGGTCGGTAAAATGAGGACCCAGATTGTTGGGGGCAATATGCTGACTCTGTAAACTGCTTAGAAGAGGGCTGTAAAGCACTATGAAGCGGTATATAAGTCTAAGTGCTAAGTGCTATTTATAGTCCTTTTTGCTTATTCATTAATTCCTTCAATAGCTCAGCTAGAGCATATATCTGTGCATAGGTGTATGTATGAACATACATATTTCAGGACACTCTTAAGAATTAATGATAGGAATCATCCCTCCAATACATTACTAGACATTTTCAACCTTGAAATCTAAAAATTTGATAGAAAGTTAGTATCAGTATCTATTTTGTGCATTATGAGATATATAACATATTTATTTACTGCACTAATATCCTGCTATTTTTCTGAAAGCTCATTGTTCAAAAAATTGATTCGAGGCCTATATAATTAATTCTGAAAGGCAGATAATTGTGCACATAATCACTCACTTTTCATGGCAATTTTGATGCCAAAATATTGGTATCATAAGTGATACCATCTTCACTAATCCTTCCTGAACATTCTACCGTAGTTTTATAAAATATTTTGAAGTTTCTGATAAAATTAGATTATTAATTGATATTATGGACAAACATTCGAAAAAACAGAAGACTACATTACTGGTCTCCTTGGATGTAGAAAAAGCCTTTGATATGAAGGAGAAAGAATTTCTGATTCCATATTCATGACATTCAAGCCCACTAACTTTTGATAAATGCCCTCTAAATCAACAAATACACAATAAGCTTTCCCAGATTCATAAACTCTCTGTATCCTACTGAAGAGTGAAAACCCACCCTGCATTTTCTTTGCCTAGCTTAAAGCCACACTACATTTCTCAGTATTTCTCAAACTTTACTGACTCTCACCTCTAGTGCTCTTGCAATCCTAATTCTAACCTGTATATTCCCAGGCTGCCTTAACAAATTTATCCTGCTGTATAATTTGCATTCCTTTGTACAAGGAGGAGAAACAGCATTCTTCCAATCATCAGACACAAATGCAGTTTTTCTGCACACATTAAATAAGTTCATAGCTACTCCAAAAGCAACCATGAGCATATTTTAACATTTCTCCAAACACTAAACACCTACAGTTTTACCACTTTGCATACTATCATGGTGTTTATGGCTTCCGTTTTTCTAGATACTAACATTTATAGGATTTATTTCAATTCCATTCTTCAAACTATCACTAGCTAGATCCCTTTAAAATATTTCTTAGCATCTTCTCCAGTCAATTTTGTTCCAAGTAATTTTATTACATTTGTTTTTTACTACATCAAATCTAGAAATTCCAAAAAATATTTTATTTTCAGCACAATTTGATTTTTTCTTCCTCTATATTATTCCTTACTCTTTTTGACTTTGTAATTATTATTTTTTTGCTTTATATACATATAACATTCAATATCTATCACTCTTCCTTTTTCCAGCATTTCTCTTACAAGCATTTTTTTCCTCAATCAAGGCCATTTCCCCCTGATAATAGTCAAGCATTTTTTCTCATACTTCCCATTGGAATAATTCCACTCATTTCTCTAGCAATTTGTGATATAATTATTTTCAGTTCCAAACAGCTTACACATTCCATTTCCTTATGTATACTTTCCCATACATTCTTAGCCTATCTTGCAGGGTGTTTTTTTTTCCAGGATTGTGCTTTTTTCTTCCTATAGTTATTCTATAATTACTGTATGGTTCCCCCCCCCTTTTTTTCATGTCTTTTTTTCAGAGATCCATTCCTGACATTACCAAAAGAAATATTTACTGTGGCCCCTATTCAGAGCCTCACATCACTCTTGTACTTTTCACTATCTCTCCATCTTTTATTATAAATGGTCAGATTTGTATTTATCCCTTTGCTATGCATAGACTTATGCTTAAACCATGTATTTAAAATACAACAAAGTATTTCTAAGCTGAGGGGCTGTAAACAATCACCAATTTCATTTGTCCTTGGGTCTCTGAATGGACAATCATATTTTTGGCCTACCTTGCTTTGTATCCTCCTCATCCATTCTTGTTACCTAACGAAACATTTTTTTTCACTGAATCATACTCATTTAGAAAGTTGTATTTACAACCATTTGTTTAGTGACTATTCCAAATTATAGCAACAATGAAGAAAGTGACTTACAACTGATCCTCGCTCTTACAACGGTTGCAGAATCCCCATGATCACGTGATCAAAATCCAGCTGCTTGGCAGCCGGCATGTATTTAAAATGGTTGTAGCATCCTGAGCTCATGTGACTGTCATTTGTGACACAGCCAGCAGGCTTGTGACAAGCAAAGTCAATGGAGGGAAGCCAGATTCGCTTACGTAGTCCTCGACTTACGACCACAATAGAGCCCACAATTTCTGTTGTTAAGTGAAACATTTGTTAAATGAGCTTTGCCCCATTTTGCGACCTTTCTTGCACAGTTGTTAAGTGAATCATTGTAGTTGATAAGTTAGTAACATAGTTGTTAAGCGAATCTGTCTTCCCCACTGATTTTGCTTCCCAAAAAGTTGCAAAAGGTGACCTTGGGTAACAGTCATAAGTATGAACCAGTTACCAAACATCTGAATTTTGATCACATGATCATAGGGCTGCTACAAAGGTCATAAGTTTGAAAATTGGTTATAAGTGACTTTTTTCAGTATCATTGTAACTTTGAACGGTCACTAAGCGAACTGTTGTAAGTTGTATGTGATTCACTTAACTACAGTGATTTGCTTAACAACCAGGGCAAAAGAGTTGTAAAATCAGGCACAAATCACTTAACAACAAGGTGAGGACTACCTATACATTGTTTTTTAAAATTCATCGATCATTACTCTTCCCTGGTATATAACAATAATTCTTACTTTCATGCACACCCAATTTGGGTGATGCCAATTCATATTTGAGATAGAAAGATGATAGATAGATAGATAGATAGATAGATAGATAGATAGATAGATAGATAGATAGATAGATAGATAGATAGATAGATAGATAAGATAGATAAGATAAATAGATAGATTTATTTTTATTTTATTTGTTTGTTTAAAATGTACAAGATAGCAGGTATATTTGTGAACCTTGAATCTATATTATCTAAATTCATGCTTCTGTAT